>VTPC01000427.1:0-94484 GCA_011009095.1 Ignelater luminosus | reverse complement strand
TCTTCTAACTAGAAGTGTTTCCCTACACATCTGGTGGTTCGGAATTCACCTTAAACTGTATGGGATACCTCTATACGCGTGGCTACTAAACGCGTGCAACACGAGTGTGAGCAGGTTCGGACTGGCCCAATTTGATCCTTATTTTATGATGACATAACATGGAATTAATTATTTCCTACCCTGGAAAAGGTTTAAGATTTTGAATTTTGATCCTGTCTGGCTTCCGACTGATGCCAAACCACAGCGGTATTGTGGCAAATAATGAACAATAGGTGATTACTTATGTAATATAGCCGGAATGTTTGTTTTAACCATACATAAAGGGAACCAAGTTTAGTGTCCGATGCTTTATCAAGAACTTCCTTGGAAAGGTTCCATGTTAGATGTAACTAAAGTTGTTTCAAATATGTGGACCGAGAAAAGAATGCAACAAACCACAGACCGCCCTTAGAAATATCTGAATTGACATTTAAAAATGTACTTCTTTATAAATACATTTCAAACTCTCTTCGAATCATCTTTAACCTAACAGAGTAGAAATTCGTGGTACTTAGCACTGCTCTGTTCGCAAGCAAATATTAACAAGTTGCCATGATGATCCTGATTCAGCTTATTTAGATATCTTTAAGAGTTTTATTAAAAGTAAGAGAGGGAGAGAGAGGGAGAGAGAGAGAGAGAGAGAGAGAGAGAGAGAAAGAGAGAGAGAGAGAGATAAGTGAAATCGCTTATGTCCAATGTATGTTTGATCTACATACTTTGATGGATTCGGACAAAAAGATAAGTACCCATTTTAACTTTTTTGTCTCAACAATTTCTCTCTGGATTTACGAACTTGGATCTTTTTCTCTGTGTACGCGAGGTAATACGTATAAGTGTGTGTAGTATTGATTTACAAAATCTGTTTTCTTTGTACTTCTAAGATAGAGAAGTCTCTTGAGAATGGTGTTTTCCTTACGTATTGAGTATCACAGATTGTCGTGTGTAACAATGAATCGCAATTCCAAAATCCCTGCTTTAGAAATCTCTTGAGGAATGATCACGTAAATTATCCAGGTATAATGTTTTGTACTATCCTCAAGTAAACGGCTTGAAATGAGTCAATGAAGTTGTTTCCAGAAAAAGTGAAAAGCCTGGCATGCTTAAAATAGCATATGCCCTTAGAAATGCTGTGTATGAAATAACAAGTCGCAGTTCCTCGTTTCTAAACTTTGTACATATAGTGCTTTCATCCGGGTATTACACTACCTTGAAGAAATATCTACAGAATGGAAAGAATCCTTGGTTTAGGATATCAATAAACTTTCACCACTTCAAGAGAGCTTACTAAAAAAATAAGAAGCTAAGACTTAAAACAACGATTCTTAAAATTTGACAAACGAAACTTGGTGCGGAAGAAGTACTATGTCTTATCTAAGGCTGATCAGAACTTCAGTGTGAGACTCACTATTGTCAAGGCAGTAACGGGTTCAGTAACTAATACCTCGTCTGCCTGATTTAGAAGACTAGCAACGGTTGACTAACGCCCTGTTAAGGTGGTTCCTTTTTCTTCTACGGTAAATAAGCGGATACCCATCTTGAACTTTTGGATTTTAATAACTCATGTTTACGTAATGCGTTAATGACCCCCAAATGACTTTATCTTGAAGTGCATTTGGAATTTGGAGCCTGTTATTCCGGGCTTTGGCAATGCCGCTATCATCTACATAGTTTAATATGTATTTCGGTTATATCATGCAAAGCTGAATGTAGTAACCTAAGCTTACGTTTAGTTGATAACAAGGAACTGAAATTATTCCTGAATTACGCTTGATGCTATTGCAATTTAAAAATTATCCTTATTTTCGGTCCGTTGAAGAGCCTCTTTTTTGAAGGTAGGATTTAGCTATTTCGTCGGCCAGCACTGAGTTTTTCCATAAATTATCATCCACTTAGAGTTGGATGGTTGGACGTAGGAGAAGGTCGCTTATAGAATACGGTACTGCCATCTTGTCCTTCTTCCTCAATTTTAGTAAAGGAAAATATTTATATGCGGATCATTAAATCTTCTTTGTTGTGGGAAATATTGCGTTGCGTACAAAACCAAACTTTTCGAATATGCAATCACAACAGATTGCAAATCGAGAACACAATTCTGGTTTTAATCAAGTTCCAAGAATTTCTTATAAAAGGCACTTTTATCAATATTGACTTCAGTATTCCAGTTCACGATATAGCAAGTGCCTTTCTATTCAAATTAATGGTCATACCGCCGAACAACAATCGCATACGTACATACAATATTTGTGGCGGCAAACGCAACGTCACATGGTGAGTAAAATCTTATTAAACAAGTCCTACAATAATAGCTTTAAGATGTTTTTCTCTAGATCTCCTAGGAAGGGAATGTCATTCAATGCAGATACGACATGATCCTTCCAAGAAAGTCTTTTAGATTTGAGCATAGTTCTTTGCGGTTTTACTGATAATTGCTTGTAGTAGAGTGTAGTTTTGGGATTAGACCTAAAAGCAGGAAAAGCCTTTTTTGAGATGCTGTGAAGACATTTTCATTCCACCAAAGAACCAATAAGCAATTTCGGTGTTTGTCAACCTGATTTGGCAATGATATGATGTAAAGCTCTACGGCACATCGATATTTTCTGAAAGTTCATCTAAAGAAACTAATGCTTTATAAAGCTGTCGATTTGTTCAACTTAGCAACCATCTAGTTGGGCGTAGCAGGTCTAGATCGATTGTAACTAGGAAATGGCTGCTGTTGTGCAAGCTTGGCAAAACGGACTACATAAAAAGTAGACCAACTCAGAAGAAAAAAGAGTAAGATCTGCATTAAAGTAAGTTTTGTCAGCGTTGCAATAAGCATTTAATTGATCTATCATGGAAATTGATCGAATTCGCAGACTGATTTTCACATAGAATTGTGAGAAATGAAATCTCATGTCGAAATGAAAGCTTTCAAATTGTTTGTATGATTTTTAGTTTATAAGGTATCTATATTATGAAACTGTATTTGTCTTTAAAACCTACGGTTAAGAAAGTGCATTTTGGGACACCAAGATTGTCTAGATAATGTCAAATTACCTACTTTAACAGAATTATGCACTTCTGCAATAGTGTACGTAAATTTATTGATTTTTGTTCTATTGCTATCACCATTTTGTATTAGCATTATTACTTTTCAAGATCTTTCCGCTGTTGGTTTTTCATTTTAAATCTAAACTCTTCGCTGTGGTTTTAGGAATTCATTTGTTCTCCATATAGGGTTTTACATTCTTTTGTATTCATAACCTAAATATTATCTTTTATTTTGCTAACAGTATGTAAGTATAATGCGGTGCATTATACACTTTTTGGCTTGTCCACATCTTATATGGAAATAATGGTTTCCGTTCTAATTGTGCTTTTTTTGTAAAAATATAATTAATTCGTGCTCACAAATTTATCATTAATTAGTGTCTTTTCGTAGTGCTTATTTTTATTTATCGACATGTTCACAAATCATTTCTTTTTTGTTTCTAGTCCCCAATGTGTAGATTTGTAATAAAACATAGACATAGCTTTCTGTATGTTGATTTTATAGGTTATGTTCTTATCTACCTTAGTTAATTAAAGAGTATAAGAGAATCGCTACAGTGTTACTGATGAAATGTTTAACATTTAAATCTTAAATGCGAGGCGTTACAAATTTCTTGGTAAATGTGTATAAATATTAAGTAATTTCATGTCATTATACAAAATAAGTAGTTATTGACTAACTTTATCTAACTTTAAGCTTGGTATGAGCTATTACAGAATTTTATTATAGTTATTATATAGCAATTTCATTAATAATGATACTCTTTATTACAAGAATGCTTTTTCACGTGTATTTTATTACAAACCATTTTAAATATTTACTCATGATAATAGTGGAAGAGAGGATTATTATGTATAGTGTGCACAATATATAATTAGAAATATGCCTGTGTGTTAACAGTTTGCGGTAGGTATCATTTGGATTTTTAAAACGGCTCATTTTTAAATAACAAATAATTACCATTTGGCGGTAATACTTAAAAATAGATTTACACCTTTAGATTCCCGTGACAGAACGAGTTGAAATATCATAGTGATACTAAATTTAGAAATCTAAAAAAAGAATAAAGAGTAAAATTAGCATATAATTGTTGGTAATATTATACCGTATCCTAAAAACAAGGTATATCAGAGTCCATAAACTAAACACATAAACCTCAATTTATGACTGATATTAAACAGTTGCTACTTCCAACAGTTTGCTTCGAATATACCTGACTATAATTAAATGCTACTGGTATTTTCAAAAGATATTATGCTTAAATATGTAACTTGTAACAAAAAAATATGTAGTAGTAGATTCATTAATTATATCATCAGACAGTGGTCTTTTTTGCTAGACAAACTAAAGAATAATTGTTATTAGATCCAGTTTAGAATCTGAAAATATATTTCGCGTTTAATAAAAAGCATTTAATAATACAAGTTACACAATCTCAAAGTACCAATTTCATCGACTTCTTTTCGTACTCGCAAAATAGAAACACAAAATATCAAAAAAGAAATCTTTGCATACTAATTATTTTTTGACCTATTTTCAAGCTTGATTCGATTTCAAAACAATAAACTTAAAACTGCAATTAATTAATATGTGTCAATTTTTTCAACGCCAAAAGTTTTTTTATGTTGCAAACATTTCCTGTTACAAATGTTAAAATAATTTTAATACAAACAAAAAGTAGTTTCTTGTGTTCCTATGATAGAAATTAATTAATGTTACCTTGACCATAATGATTTCTATTCTAAAAATTTCAGAATAATTCGTTTGTTCTATTTTTATATCTAAATGCTTAATGTTTTTCTTTTCGTTTTTTATTTAAAGGTTAAGGTGTGTTTTAGTCAAGGTAGAGATAATACTTGGAACTGTTAAAATTCTCTCCTTCCAGTAATTCACTAATTTCGGTATAGGGTATAATTAAAGTTGGAATTAAAATTTTAAAACTCCTCTCGAAAACTCATTTGAGTGTAATTAAATAAGTAGTGGCAAGAGAACGAGCATGTGAATCAACGATCTTATGTCAACATTTTTAAAATTTATGTTAGAACATTAGCAGTTTTGAATTTTAGTGTGATACTTTTGTAACAGCGTGATATTTATAATTATTTTAAGTTGAAAATAAAAGTAGGAAATCATAAATTTAAAAAGTTCTTCCAAAAAAAGAGAAAACTACTTTTTGTCAAAAATATAATACAGAAGTAGAAAAGGAACAAATTCTTTATTAACTGTTGGTTTTAATTGTAAACAATGTCTAAGTTTTAATTTTTGTAGAATTAGTACTCTTATACACACTATTTTACATTAAAAATAAGAAAATTGAAAGAAAAATGTCAATGTACCACATTTACAAACAGATTGAATCAAAACAATACGAAGAAAAATAATAAGAGCAGTTTATTAAGAACTACAGGAATCTTTTTGTCAACCAATCAGTAAAGATCGACAAGGAAATAACTTCCGAATGTTGCTAGTTTCACCTGCAAGATAACAAAAGCACAAACCTGTCTTGTAGCTGGAAGAATTTTAGTTGAAACTATTAGGCTTGATCTACACTTGAAAATGAAACGAGATCAACATGAAGTACAGGTCTCTTTAGCGAAGACTAGTATTATAAAAACCAGTATTTTTGATACAAAGTCTTGCTGACTGTCCAGGTCTTAGGTCTTCACCCTTTTGTGCCCGTTTATATGCATTGCTTAAGGTTTTCCAAAAATTCTCTAGGTTCCAGTGATCTGGTTTGGAAACAGCAGCCATTATTGCATAAATGTGGCCAATTCTCAATGATCGAAAGACCGTTAAAAGAACACCACACTAAAGTGCACAGTCACGGTCATGAGTGGTGTTCATTTTGCTGGACAGTTGGTTATGCTACGTACTGAAATAGCCAAGTAGCGTTGTATAAAAAAACCCTGAAAAATATACTTTCCATCGTTACCAAAAGATCCAAATCTGCATAGATTTCTAAAAACCCTTAATATCTCCACGAAATACTCCATTAAGTTATTTGTATGAATTGTTGCTAAAGGGATTATATTTTTGCAAAACTCTGAAATGATAAGAGAGACAAGTATGATATTGATACACCATATAATAGATGAAACTGAGACTTACCTGGCTAGCTCTTGTCTGCGGGTCTGAATAAAACACTTGCTTTCTTTGCACGCTATTACATACGTAAATTTAATAAATTATTACAAAATCTCCTTGAAATAATTGAAAGATGATTTATTCACCTGGAGACACGAAATTAATAAACTGATTGTAGTGTTCCTGAGCTTTTTTTTACCTACAGTGTTCAGTCTATCTTCTACCAATAAAATAAACAAAACAAAAGTAAAAATAATAAGCGAACGATCTCCAAATGCTTCTAAAACCAGTTCGTTCTTTTACAATGATAATACTTATCTGCCATATTGCAATATTTGTACTGATCAACAGCTTGCAATAACATTCATGTTTGACCGTTTCTTCAAAAACTTTTACTTCCGATACGTTCCTAAATCCACTTTAAGGATCCTTGATCAAGAGAGAAAGTTAAAGTTAAGTTAAACAAATCAAGATATTGGTTCTGTAAAGCTGGTCCCCTATGCTTTTCTGTCAATTCGAAATCATGTCGCAATTATTAGTAAATGTAAATGTTATCAATAGTTTGTTCTAAAACAGAATAACGCCTTAAATAAAATGAGACCATGCGTATGTCTACTGAGAAAAAGCAGTGGTCTGTATAGTATGCAAGTAAGCTTTCGGCGATAGAAAGAATTTAATTGCAAGATTTTAGAAACGGTGGTGAAGATTGCAGTGACGGCTCGTGGCATTGTGCGGTGGTAGAGCCACGGCTTTGCGGTTCAATATGGGGGGATATAAAAATTTTAAAGTACAACATTGCAAATCTTTCACACTTTAGAAATTATGAAAATTTAAATTTTAAAAAGTACGAACTTAAGAAAAAGGAAGGGTTTGTAATTTTGTATGTTACCTTTCCAATTCACTAAAAACAATGAATATTTATCAACTTACCAAAGTATCCTATTCTATTAACTATTAAAGTTACATTTAAATCAGTCAATGTTAACAACACAAATGTTTAAACTGTACGGTATGTGAAATCCATTCTCCGTTCTTTTTTATTAGCAAATACGTCAATCACTCTCTTATTAAAATTTTCCATGCTATTAAGAAAAGCTTTTTCAGCTGATAGCATTCTTAATGCACTGAGCCTTTCTTCCTTCATGAAGTTTCTTAGAAAAGTTTTGATCCTTTTCAGCATGAAGAAACAACGCTCGGCTTCGGATGTAGACATGGGCGTTGTCACTAATAATTCCAAAAGATTTAAGGTTTCTTGAAAAGTACCGCGCATTCCTTCTTGTGAAATTAACGATAAAAGATTGACAGCCCCAGAAACGTTTCTCAACTCATCTCGTTCATAAAGTACCTGCAGTTCAGTCTTCAATCTATGTTTTTTTTTAAAAAGGATAAACACTAACTACTGCAGAAAGATACTTTTCTGGAAATTTCTAGCGATATTCGGGAAATTTTTCCACCTCAAATAAATTTGTATCTACTAGATGTCCAGTGAAACTAAATCTTGTTCTTATTTGCTGAATAATAGAGTCGCAAACTTTCTTCTGTTTTCTTATTTAGATGCTGCATGCGTGGCCTTTTTTAAGGAGGTGCGTCATCTTCTAAAAGTTACATATCACTAGCAATATTTACCATAATGTAATCCATTTGATTGCGTATTTTTTGTATTTCATTTTCAAAATTCTGTAAATCCTGTCTAATCTTGACTGGGTCGGTATTTGTCTTTTGTAATTGTTTAAAAATTATTTCAACGCGAGGCATTATTTTATGAAAAATTATCAACCAAAATATAAAACCCTTGTTTCCAATCCAATGTTTCCATGACGCTTATCAGTTCTTTTTTGTATTCATAAACAGTGTTAATGCCCCGTGAATGAAAATTCCATCTAGTTTGTGACGAACGTGGTAATCTCAATTTCACTTTTACACATCACGTCAAGTTTCAAACTGGGCGTAGCGTAACACGACGCACCTACACCATGTATCGAGACTGGACTGCAGGAGCGGGAGCCACTTCTAGCTTGGCTCAAGTAGTTCGCTAACTCCGAACACCCTCCCTCACCCGCCAGCCCTCTGCTAAAGTCTATAGCCGCTTAAAAGCGTTGGATCCGCGCTTTGACTGGCTCCAAGCTTTTATTTTTATTATTTTGTACGCGCGGTGTTTACTTGTTCACTATATTTATATTTATAAAATAGCAATTTTTAATTTTTTAATCTCTGGTAAAGGTCAAACTTTAAAGAAGAAAATCTTAAGAGTATAAATTATTTTTTTCAAATTGGAAAATGAAATGTCTTTGTGGTGGTGCCATGGCTCCTTGGCTCTTTATAACGGGCCGCCACTGGTGAAGAGTAATTCTTGGTTGAAGCAATGCGGTGCAGGTTGCATTTGGGATTCCGTACTGCCAGTCTGGAATTCGTTTTAACAGTTTTAATATACACCCAGCCCAGAGATTTGACTTTCTCATCTCAAATTTCCCGGGACAGAGCTTCGAATGTGGAAGAGAATGAGATCTTTATAAAATACACAGACAGAGGTTGGTGTGTGAATTGGAACTCAAGTGTTCAGAAACTTGAGAAAAAGCCTCTCGTGTCGGACGCTGTTGAAAGCTTGTTTGATGTTGCAGTTGCTGCATTGAAGACTGATGGCGTCAGTTTATAGAAAAGTTTACGTGCTCCATCTTAAATGTCTACTTTTGGTAGGAGTGCAAATTGGCAAGACCGTAACTAGTTTATAAGTAACAATTCTTCAGGAGATATTACAATACAAACAATAGAAATTCTAAATTGCCTTTTGACATCTTGTATCTTGAAAAATAGTTTTTTAATTTATCAAAGTAACTAGAGTTTAATTACCTCGATAAGGGGCTTTGCTTTACAACTATTTTGGTTCATTTCTAAGGCACATTTAACTGCTTTAATTAATCTGATGAATTTTTTTGAATCACGTTATTTGCTTTTAATCTTTAGCCAATATAAAAGAAAAATATTATAAAATTCGTTTCTAAATTGTTGCTTAGTAATTTAAGCTTGTAAGTACAATTTTATTTTAAACAAGAATTAGATTTCTTTTGTTTTTCAGGTATATTATAAATAGTAAAGGCATCAATGAGTTACACTAATAAACTAAATAGGATGTCCAACATAGCTACGGTGTCTTATACGCTTTCGTTCACTTTACGTTATTTTGCTTTATAAGATAAATGTTTTTTTTTAAATTATGAATACCCTTACTTATTAATAAAATTTTGAAAAACATTAAAAATGTACTTCTCACTTCTAATATTTCTAAAAAAACCTAATTTATGAAAAATTTTGAAAGATATAAGTAAAATTCGTTTCCTCAAACAATCGGTCAATTACATAGCCGTAGATTTCTATATTTTCACTACACATTTAAAAAGTAAACCTTTTTTATGTAGTTCATAGATGGCGTTAAACCGTTTTCATGCTATTTATCTATTAACCTGACTGCTATAAAAGCAAGTAACGTTAAACACAGTTAAGTGGTAAAAGTATGAAAGTATTATAAGTACAAAATTTTCGAAATCCAGTACTATGCCTCGCATAGATATAAAACTGGATGATAAAGAAACAAACACAAGATCTAGAAGTCGATGGTATCGATACAGGCAGCAGCGTGCATTTGCTTTTAGTTTCTAAAAATTTGTTAAGTGGCTACTAAATATTGTTGTACACTAATGGAAAAAATTAAAGGAACAAAAAAATTTCCCAAATTTTTTAGTGATTTTAGAAATGCTGTATCGAGATTTAAAGAAAAAAGCATTTTAAAGCTTCAAGATTCTAGTTTTCAGATCTTTTAGTCAAAAATTTTTAGGAGCTGCGGTTATCACGCAATCCTAAGAAATAGCGCGCAAAAACAAAATTCTTTTTAGGTTCACGACTCGGAAAAAGTTTTTTTTAGCTAAACCATTGAATGGACCTGATAGCTTGTATATTCAGCTTTAATTTCCTCTTTTCTAAACCTCGATACGACTATTTTTCACCGAGATATCAGACTTTTCATGGAATAGGATCCCTTTTGTCTTTAATCATCGATATCTTAGCAACCAATGATCGTACAGAAAATTAAAGGGCAGTTTTGGAAACTGGAATAAATTCCCTACAAGATACTACCGCGATCTTCAGAAAAATGTTTTTTTACTCTTGACATGAATTTGAAAAAACAAGAAAAAAAGGGTAATTTATGGTTCTTTAGAAAATCAACGGCTAAATTACAAATATTGATGAAATGACTAATGTTAAGCGTGACTTTTATAGCTCAATATACTCACAAAACCTTGTGAAGTTGCAATTCGATCTAGCGAACCGTTTCTTTGGTTTTTCAAAAAATTTTGAATTTTATTTTGGAAAAGCATCCGAACATTTAATAAAATAATGTCTAATCGTTTCTTACACGAGTTTGATCTCTTTACCGCCGGCATTAGCGTTACCCAAAACGTACCACGTAAAAAATTTTTCAAAAATTTAAAAAAAAAATTTTGTTGTAAATTTAAACGTTGTTTGCGGTAAAAATGTGAAAAGAGCTCAAAAAGATTTTTTTTTCCATTTTAATCATGATTATGAAGTGTTTAGGGGCAAAAAAGTGATCCTTTAATTTGTTTTAAAAGTTTGATTGTTTGAAACAAAAACAAACTTCACAGGATTTTTGTGGGTATATTGAGCTATAAAAGTCATGCTTAACATTAGTCATTTCGTGAATATTTGTATTGTATTCTTGTTTTCATGTCAAAAATGGAAAAAAAAATTTTCCTGAAGATCGTGGCAGTATTTTCTAGGAATTTTATTCTAGTTTCCAAAACTGCCCTTTAATTTTCTGTAGAATCATTGGTTGCTGAGATATCGATGATTAAAGACAAAAGGATCCTTTTCCATTAAAAGTCTGATATCTCAGTGAAAAATGGTCGTATCAAGGTTTGAAAAAAAAAATTAAATTCAAAGAAACAAGCTAATCGGTCCATGCAATGGTTTAGCTGAAAAGATCTTTTCCGAGTCCGTGGACTCAAAAAAAAATTGCGCTATTTCTTAAGATTGCGTGATAACCGTAGCTCCTAAAAATTGTTGACTAAAAGATCTGAAAACTAGAATTATAAAGCTTTAAAATGCTTTTTTTAAAAACTCGATACGAGCATTTTTCACTGAGATACAGCGTTTCTACAATCACTAAAAACTTTGGGAAATTTTTTTGTTCCTTTAATTTTTTCCATTAGTGTATTACATTTAAAATAAGAATTCTAAAAAATTAAAACTGTAGTATTTTTGCCTCTAGCAGAAACAAGACAGTTTAGAATGAAAAGAATATTTGATAATAGATGAATATTTAAATAAGATGCTTTTTATCTGTCATTTATGTATTATAGATAGATAATAGACAGATAGAGAGAGAGAGGGGGGGGGGAGAAAGCTAGAATGTTTTAAATCTAAACCCTTAAGTAGTTCATAGATGGCGCTGGAGATTTTTTCACGCGTTTTATTTATTTACCTTCTTGGTATAAATGTAAGTAAGCACACAGGAAATGTTAAAACTGGCACAACTGCAATTATGATATAGTAGTAACCTGTGTTTCGAATTTTTGAAATCCAGTACTACGCTTCGCGTGAAAAAATATTGGATGATAAAATAATAAACAAAAGTTTGGTTAGAAACAAACGGTGTAGTATTAATCATCATTGATGGTAGATTGTAGTAAAGCAAAAACATATTTGTTTTTTACTTAGTCCGTTTTCTGTATTATTACTTTAAAACAGGTGACTTTAGAAATCTACACACAAGAATTTCTGGAGTAATCTTTGTTAATATCTCTTACAGCCTATATTTTTTACTGGAGTTGGCTGCAGTCTGCAATCAAAATAGAATGAAAAATTTCTAAACTAAAAATTACAAACAAAATAATGATAAGTCGTTCTTCCTAATTGGTATTTTGCTTAACTGATTTACATATCATTTTGTAACCTTCGGCACATTTGTTGCTTCTGAAGATTCTTGTTTTCAATTATTGTGGTATCCTTCAGAAATTAGCTAAAAGCAAACATTCAATTGCTGTATATGGTAATCACAATCACCTAGACAGACAGACGTACATATTTATTGAGGCGAAACAGTTTTAGTTTCATATAAGCTAAAGGGTTTTTTTAAAATGTCTAAAATAACATACATAGCAACAACTTGCAGAATAGCATTTATTTTATACCTTGAAGGGTATAATTAAGAGTTTAACATACCAATGAGAATTAACTATTCTTAGATTGCATTTACAACATTTTGTGTAGTTGGTACCGTTCTCAATACTTCTTTTTCTGTTGATATAAGGTATGTAATCATGAGATGTGATTTTATAAATCTAATTTGTATAGACTGTTAAGCATAGTTTTCTATAGGAATGCAAAAAATGTTTTTCAAATTATCATATATATTTAATTAAATAATGTTAAAATCCAACTGCATTTATAACTATGTAGTTAATCATCTATAATCACATAATGAATACACATAGATAATAAACATTCATGAATATACCTATTGTATACAATATCCAACTAAATGTTTCACACACAATATATCAAAGACGCTCATCTTTAATAAAATGACACACGCAATTTAAAGAATAATTCATTATATAAATTATGAAAAATGACACAGGCACATTATGTGTGCATACTAGGTAACATAAAATGTAGTAATGCCATTTACGGGAAACCTTTTCACCTCTCAACAGTTTCCCTGGAAACGTTGCATTTTTTGTAACTTCCTTATACTGTGACTTTTAATTACAACTATAATATTCTAGGGATACAGTCGGAGATATAATTAAGTAGATGTCCAAGTCTCAGCATGATCTCTACTCGACCGTGGCCTCTCACCTCACCATTGATATGCGTTGTCCTTTTCATTTACATACAGTACCACAATAGTACACTTACTCTTTTAGTAATTACGTTAATTAAGTTTTCCGCGTATTTTTTTTACCAAAGCTAATGTTTATACTTTAAGTTTATTATGTCACGGTAGGAAGGATCATATGTCAAGTGGAATGACAATGCTTAATTCATGTGAACCCAACGGTATACCTATTTATTTTAAGCTCTTCTAGAGAACAATAATATGGTCTCTGGCAAATTTACTCTCTGCTTTAAATAATTAAGTGAAGGAAATAATTAGATTTAAGCAAGTCTTGATATTTTTAGTTTTTAGAAAGTTCATTTTTCGGTTTTTAATTAGACTATTCTCTGTATTTCTTTACGATTTCATGTAATTTTAAGAATTCTGGATAAATATCACAGTACACACTCATTATAAATTTTAACTTTAAAGAAATAAAAGGCCAAGCAGACATAAAAGTTGTTATGCATTTCAAAAAAGAATGTAAAAGGTTTGTTAACCCTTCAAATCTCAACAAGCAAGACCAGCCCCTCCTCAGATAGAGAGACGAAAAGAAAAGTAACATATTCGTAAATTAAGTGAACGTAACTTAAGAAAAATGATTCTAAACAAATATATCATTACCGATAAGAAAAGAAAAACAACGAGGTAGAAGAGAGTTTCTCACATCTTTCTGGTATTAAGATAATATGAAACATCCTTTATATTACATAGTTATTAATTATGTGAATTTTGCACATTTTTAATTTAGATAATGTGTTTACATTATAAGAGAACTTTTATTAATAGTAACATTTTGCTGAATGTAATTTTATGCAGATGGTCAAGATAATGGAGAATTGTTTAATATTTCAACACCATAATTCCAAGAATTCTTGATATCAGTAGTTTTTAATTCATTATGAATAGATTCGATACACCTGTATTCTGCAGTTAAAAACAGACATGTTAGGACACAAAAAATGAATTTTAATAAAACAAACATCAGAATGATCTGTGTTTGATTTGATACCAATATCCATGTACTATGGGGAGTAGGAAAATGAAGATAAAGAAATGTATCAGCTCTTCGGTTTTTTTATTCCATCTTGCAATTTAAATTTGCTTCATTATACTGTTAATTAACAACTTTCGGCTTTAGATGTGAAGACAGAGATGTAATAAAAACTATTAGTAATTCATTCAAAAACTTGATAAGTAAAGAAGGAAGATTCTGTAATAAGAACAAAATAACAACAAAATTTAAGTGCGTCAGTTTTATAAAGTTACCAAACACAAAAAGTAGAAGGAACGAGAAAACAGTCTGTAAGCTCCATAGCTTCTTAGCCTGGTCAATATGCTCGAACGTACTGAACATCTAACCAACAACTCAGCTATGCGCTGTTTTCTTTACATATACGAGGGTAAGGTGAAAAATTCTCGGCTTGACAATGAAAGGTTGCGATTTTAAGTTAAAAAATTATTATATTTTTCTACATAATCTTCCAAATCGGGAGAATAGGGGAGATGACCGAGCAAATCATACCCAAAATCCCGCAGTCTTCCCATTGCCAACGCACTTTTGTGAGCACGTGTGTTGTCTTGGTGAAAGATTTTTTCTTCTTCAAGCCAGGCCTCTTCTCGCAAATTTTGGCATCCAGCTGGTCAAGAAGGTTGGAGTAATATTTGCCTGTAATTGTTGTTGAACTAATGACACGTGCACCTAGGCAGGAATCATAGATTTTCGCTGATTGGAACGCCATCTCTGTCAGGCCAAGAACTTTTCACCTTACCCTCATACAACAGATTCTAAGTCTGCACCACGAAGAGCTAGTTTGCCTGAATATATAATTCCACATTTTTATAAATTTTTCCAAACTTCTAGAGACCCACGATTTGATGACAACTACGCTTCTCCATAAAGAATAGACAACCTGTTAGACAAAAGAAACCGGGCCATAGATATTGGCAAAAATTCCTCTCTGATATGGGAATTTTATCCCGGAATGTTGTCTCTCAGCTACAATTCCGAAACCATCTACAATCTCATAACCATTTTTAATGGATGCTTTGATTTCAAGCTCCAAAATACTTCCATATGCGCACCACCTTTTACTACCCATAGCCTCCTTTAAGGTCCAAGACAAAATGTTCAGAAGAGTTCCAGTTGAAAAACTGAAACTGTTCTCATGCTTCCTGTTTGTTTTTGAGTAGTAAATATGCTATAATCCTAATATCAATGTTGTAATTAAAGCCAATAATTCTGAAAATTGCATTTCCATTATCTTCTTAGATGTAGAACCTATGATCATTTTCTACCTTTCATAGATTTTTACTCTTCTATTTGGAATCCCACAAGGTTCCATTTCTATCTACCCTTCTTTACAGACTCTATTGACATGATATTCTAAAGCCCATCCTTCAGTTTGCACTACACAATCCACAAGCAATACTGATCTCCGCCGTTTTTGTTGTAATTGACCTAAAGCCAAATTCCAACAAAACGCAGATCAACCTGCTTGGTGTCATTCATGTAGGAATAAGAACTCCAAAGTTGATAAAGATAAAACGCATTTCAGGATTTAGGACGCCTTAGACAACTTCAAACTTTTTGTAAAGTAACAGTAACTGTTGGTAACCAAAGTTACCTAGCAAGTCTAGCGGTTTATACAAAGGTAATGAATATTGAAAAGATCAAATTGTATGTCCAATTTAGGTTTAGTTTGTCCAACTCAAGAATTGCTGAAGATGTATTGATAATTCTGCTTTCGTTTCCCTTTTAAAGGATTAAGTAAATATTAAACAAGAAAAACATCACTTTTAGAAGTTAGGAGAATTGCTCATAAGTTTCTTGTTGTTCCAGTAACAAACACAGTAAGCTTATCTGAGAATTCTTTAAGCAGATTTCATGTAAACTTCATTCATACGGGGACAAACCGTCTTGATTTAAAAATCTTGAGAAACATTTAGCAACTAGAGTGACGTTTAGTTCACGTGACTAATTCTCCAAAATGTCGCCTTTCAGAAACTCTATTTAATGGTAAGTAAATATCTTTTTGAGGTCATACTAAAAAATGGAAATTTTGATAACCAATACAGAACAAAAATGTTTTAATGTCGAATATTATTTGAATTTGTCATTGGCGACAAAATATATCTAATTAATCCAATGAATATAACATCATTCTGCTTTCTGCTTATTCTAGGCAAAGGGAATTCCCAGTTCTACGCAATTTTGTCCTTTAAAAGTGAAGTAAAAGATAATATTACAACTATATACTTGCAATACCTGCGGCATTTATTCTTTTTAGATTTAGATGGTCTTGTTAAAGCTCAAACACAAGTGCATTCGTTCCTGATTAACCACTCAACCCACAACATAATGAGATGATAATAGGTAAGCGAATCATAGGAATGCGACAAAATAAAATACAGTCAGGTAGAAAAAATGTTTAAAGAATGTGTCCAAAAATTAAGAATTTTTTTTTCGAGTCCGTCTTCTTCTGTGTTCAATTATTTACTGCAGCTGCCTTTGCGATATGAAGTTTTATCAGTCTTGCACCCTGAGCCAGTCGTCTCAATTGCTTAACGTCTTAGGCCTGTTTAAAACTTTAAGTTTACTTCTCTGTCCCCATCTTTTGGTCACATCTGGATTAAAGTTGTATGTATCTTGACACAGTCTGTCTTCATGTCACAATCTTTTTCATGATCACGTTAACATTCCAGGTTTAGTATCAAATGATTTCTGATTTTGCTCCTTCAGACTGAAGTCTATTAACAAACTTTGACAGAAAAAGCCATTTGTAGGAAAACGCTTTGTCTGGATTTAGTCTGATCCGTCATAGCAGTCTCAGATCTAGGCGAAAAATGAGATTTTCTAATTTTTTCTATTAAACACGCTTAATGAAAAAATCAAGGACTCACCAGACACCTTTCGAACTATCACCGATGTCTGGCAGAGAATCCCAAAACATGTCTTACTTGAAATATCCCCTTTACTTTGTCCTGAGTTGAAAAATGCACTTTAAGTCTAAGAAGTTTCCTTAGCATGAGATGGATGGTTCCATCCTTCTTATATTATCAAAAACCTGCCTCTACATTAACAACATCCGTTTAAAATGTTCTTTTTGTATTTTGTTTGTTAATCTTCTCTTTCAAGTTCCACGGTGGAGGAAGATTTTTTTGTTTTTGTTTTCATTTCTGCACTTGTACCCTTCCACTCTACGCGTGTCCGTCGCTAATATTGCGAGCATCCTACTGAAACACCTAAACTTAGGAGTATATTACTGGACATTTGTTTGGTACGAGAAATTCTTTGATGCCTTTCGGTTCGCTCTTTTTCTCCAAAACAATCTCTCAAACATCTAAAGAGGAAGCCATTCCTAAAACAGTTACTGATTACTTTTGTAATTTCTAAAACTTTTCTGTTTCATGAATTGCAGAACGCAGTGGGAATTAACGTTGACTTTATCCATTTACTAATGGGTGTAGTGTTTCAGGGAACGAGGTGGCTATAACAAATCCACAACTCTTTTGGCGCTACATCTTTGATGATACTTCTGCAATACTACCATTTCCAATCATGGAAGAGTTAGAGTTTTTAGGAAAAATAACGGCAAAAGGTGCGAAGAAATTTTTAAATATTCACGTTATGAAGGTTTTGTATTTATATCAAAGTGACACAGATACAACTGTTGTAGCAAACGCACTTTTAAAGACAATCTGGTACATAGTACAGGGCCCTAAATTAAAACATGGAACGTTAACTGCAGATATAACCTGAGCTAAAACTTATTACTAGGCATTCAATGAATGTTAATAAATACTGTTATATGGAACCTTCGTGCAGGTATTGAAATCGTTATTCTTTTGTTATGTTCTATTAATGCTTTAGGAATAAGCCTTATTAAAATGTATCGTATAAAAGTTCTATTTTACGTCTAGCACGATATAAAATTTTCAATCTTGAGAATTTCAATCCTAAAGTTAATTAAAGAATATCTTCGCAATCGGCGAAAACGCAATAAATTTGAAAATTAATTAAGTTTTCAATTAGAAAATCAAACTAATAATTACTTGCTCATCAGTATTCATTTATAATCTGATCATACGTAGATATTTATTTTAATAAAAATAATTAAATAATATTCTTTAGTTCTCTCTCGCCACTTTGTTCAACATTATAATTATCTTGATTGATTTTTAAAAATTACACTTAGAAAATTGAATAACCAGCTGGTGGTCAACTAACCATTACATCTCGGTATAGCATATTTGAATGTTTCTGAATATTTTATTTTAATGATTAACTTGAAATGGTTTTTCACGTTTAATAAGTTCTCATGTGTAAAACAGCAGTTTTTACGTGAAGATTTCTATCTTTGATCGTTGATGTACACGGCAATTTTTTATTTAGTTTTCCACAAGAATAGACCTATAATTTTAAAAATCTTTTCTATTATTAATTGAAAAACAGCTGACATTTATTTAATATAGAATGTTAGCAATGGCTTAACAATAAGTGCGTGTGCTTATAAAGATTTATGAGACTTTGTCTTTCTGTAATTATGTTGGTTTATTTAAACAAGTTTTTTTCCATTTCAAAGATAGAAATCTTTTCAATACATTTCAGAGATTTACACATGTTTACAGAACAAAAAATTAAAATAAAACGGCAAATGTAAGACGAACTCTTAGAAACTCATCCGATATCAAATAAATTTCAACATAGTACTAGACATTTCCTGTTAAAGTGACAAAGTGTAGATTTAGGAACTCAGTGTAAATTAGTACTTAATTAAAACTTTACGCTCGGTGACAAGTCACACTTTAGGTGACTCCTTTTTGGCTTCTTCTTACAAACACACTTTCATATATTTCCTAATTTTTTACTTACCTAGAAAAATGCTTTAAAAAAATCTTAAATCTATCTAATTTTTAAAATAACTGTACCCAAACATAGGAGATTTAAGTTTGGTTAGAAACATAAACAAAAGCAAAATAAAAGCTGAATTAAATTTTGAATTTTATTAAAGTTCTCATTAAATTTCTGTCGATTAATGTCACATTTTAATCTAAATTTCAATTACATCATATGTAGTTCCTATATTTAAAAATTTCACAAAAGGAGTTATTTCTGCATTTTGGAAAATTCCCAATGAAGGGTCATTTTGCAAACACTAGATTTAACTTCTAGGCGCCTTTCCATCAAATAGAGTTGATTAATTCTTAGTTTGAAAAACTGTAGAGTTATTACATAAGAAACATATTATGCTGACCAATTTTATTTCAATGCAGTTCAATAAATTTTAGCATCCAAAATAAAAAATGCAATATACAGAGTGATTTTCTAAGGTTGAGCATAATTTCAAAGAACTTGGTGGAGTCAAAAATAAGCAGGCGTCAAAGACCATATGGGCATGTAAACTTCTTGACTTATTCTCACGTTATCAACACTCCTTAGATTTATGTTTCATCTTTTAAGACCATCATATACATGGTAGTTTTTGAAGGCCTGGTGCATAACTGTTCCAGATCTCAATGTTTTTCTAATATTAGGTGAATTTTTGCTGTTTCGACGATCATTTCTTACCCCTTAAAGAGCCGAGCTATAATCGGTAGCACGTTGGACTAAGGTTGGATACAAAGTACCTAATAATAGCAATAACAATATTCTAAGATAAAAACTTAATTTGAACTCATAACTACACGAAGAAATGAAATAAGATAGATAACAGTTAATCAAACATTTCTGACTTGACGTGTACAAGCCAAACAATAAACACTGTCAACAGTTGTCAATATTATTAGCGCAGCTACCATTATTTAAAATCTGCCATTCTTAATTCCTAATGGAAATTTCAGTCTGCAGATTGAACCAAGGTTTCTTCTTTGGTAAAATAATGACAACCTTAACAGTAATCTTGAAAATGACTATACCATTTTGTTTTACACACATTGAAGAACAATAAACAATTTTTTCAAATCTCTCCAAAATATATAAGATTGGGAAAAATCAAATATAAAAAGGTTGAATGTTTTGTACCCAACCTTAGTCTTACGAGGGTTAAACAAAGCGAGACAAGACAAAAGAAATGCTACTTGGATCTTTAAGTATAATATAAAGAAAACAAGCAAATATATGATTAATTAGGCCGCAGAATCTACATTAGGATGACTAAGCAAGTTTCTAACTCAAAGCTTAAGTCGAGTTTTTTATTAGGCACGTCCTTCCAATTCCAGTATTAAGAGGCAGTTTACGATATTGATCTAAGATTTTTGAACTTTGTATCTAGATATAGATACAGCTACTTTTTTGTCAAGTAACCATATACAGATACATTGCTGAAAAGATGTATTTAGATATTCTTGAAGACACAGTATGTCTATTTACGCTATTTTATTGCATTGTTAATGTTATACCTATAAGGGAAAAACCTATTTATAGGTTCTAACATAATTTATTTGATTTTAATTTTCTAGACTTATGATACCATATTCACAGTGCTGCTACCTCTGAGATAATGCTGCTAATTTTAAATCTCTCTTCCACACTATTCTATGAAATCACAAAATAAAATTGCAATTGATGTGTATCTATGTAGATACGTCTGCCAGATACATAAGGAAATGTAACTAGTTACAAATACAAATAGTGAGTTGGAAAAAGTAACTAGTTAACCAAAAGTATCTAGATACTGTATCTTTACATTACAATACAACACTGTTATATAGATAGATATATTTGGAGCTATGTTACTCGAAAATAATGCATCTTATGATAAAAGCTAAAAGAAACTAAATTTCATTTTATACCGTATATTATAATTACGATTCTCGAATTCTGAATTTTACAATATCAATCAAAGGTTTCTAAATTTCATATTTCAAGACGAAATAAACGAATACATTTTTTTTGGGTGTGGTAGCTTAACCTTCTAAAATTCTTTGTTCACCTTACCATATCACCTTTGCCCTGATATCATTATCGACTGTGACAAGATACAGTGAGGTAGGCCTTATGGTACTAATCAGATGGGATATTTCATCTCAAGGTTAATATTAAAAGCCCACATTGTTTAGAAAATGTAGAAGAAAGGATATTTCCAGAATCGCATTGTTCTCAAGTATTGAACAGCATGTATTTGTGCGCAGTGCGTTTCCGGATAAAAGCCTATTAGAAAATTGGCTTACTTTTCAAAATAATTTCCGTAGTCAAGCTGATGAGGGTGGCTGTTTAAAATATCCAGATGATGTTACCAAATACCCGTAAATTTGCTAGATGTCTGAGAAGTTCATTCTGTTTTTACCAACCATTACATCCACTGGGATTTAATTGACAATAAGATACAGCACTACATCCACTGGGATTTAATTGACAATAAGATACAGCACTTGCCCTACAAAAACAGAAAAACCAAGTAAATCAAGTTGAGAACAGAGAGATGGTTTCGATACATGTTTTTCTCAGTACTTTTTAGAATGAAAATTCTACAACTTAACGTATCTATGTACATTGACGATGATTACCAACCGAGACGGACGAGACGTAGACTTTGCGTTGTTTATACAAATAGCTTTTATTTCTTCCACGTCGGTCTTTCTTGTAGCTTTTATTGGCGCTTTCTGGTAACTACAAGCTTCTGCCGCCAATGCAGTTCAGTCAACGCACTGGCTTCCACCAAGACCGCCGCTCAGCATTTTCGCCGAAGCGTACTTTATACTTCACGCTACAGCCACAGCAATGCCCAAATGACGTCGAGAATCGCAGCTTTACACGTTGCTGTATACAATGACGGAACCTCTGATGATGATGATAATGATGATAATGACGATTTTGATTCCGGAGGTCTTTCCAAAAATTGTACTCTTCTTTGGCCATAACGATAAATCACATTGAGTTTCTTTTGGGAGAGGGTTATATAGTGCGCAAACGCAAAGTCTTGTGGAATCCAGTTGCAGAGCGCCGGGGTGGCGGTTGTTAGTATGAGAAGGTGTTGGTTGTATTGCGTTGATGTTGTTATAGACGTTATGATATGTTGTGCATGTTGACGGGCCCGTGGACGAATGCCTTTCCAACATTTATTTCAATCTCTTAGGTAGATCACGGTAAAATCTTAGTGAAAACAGTTATCCCAGGTAATTGTATTTTTCTACAACAGAATACAAACAATATGTAAGGTAGGTTCTTAAGACATTGTGATAATCATTAAAGGCAAATGCGAAATGCTGTTGCATTTCTTTACAATAGTAATAGTCGGTTTTTATAGTACTTTTAACAGCACTTAAGGTCTGAACTATATTCACGGTGTGCACATCGTGGGTTTTTGCATCTCTATCAACCTCCACAAGCGGGAATGAATATAAATCCATCTACCGTTATATTAATATATCATCCAATTAAAATTACTTTGACTTTGTCTTCTTCATGAGTTTGCCTTATTTTTATGCTAAAATACTCTAACGGGTTTAAAAATTTGTTCTTTGTTCTAGAATCAACGGAGTAAGATTTTTCCAATTCTTTTCACAACAAAAGGTACAGATAAGCAACCAGAGAGTGCATCTGCCTTTACACTTTCACGCATTTCCTGTACTTGTTATAGATTCTCTTCAGTCATAAATGGTATTTCAAGCAAATAGAGTTAATGTGGAGAAATCTTAGTATCTAGTGTACCAAGAAAAAAAAAGCCTACTGAATGGTAGAAAAGCTGCTGCCAAAGGAACCGCATTTGGAACCACCAGCATAGGAAATTTTGAAATTTAATTTCAAACACAGTAAAGTTTTATTTCGATATCATTCCAAGTTTTCAAAATAGTTTTGTAGTTGGTCCTCTTTTGAACAAGAATTTTTCCAAACTATATTGTAGTTTGAAAATAGTCATAAATGGAAAGCATATCGTTATCAAGATACAAGGTGTCAAAGTTTCGAAAAATCATTGCATTGAATATCTCGATCAAAGGCAGATATTTAAGGTGGGGGCAGATAAATCTCTTCAGGAAATATATATCTATGTTACAACACAAGAAATATAGATAATTTGGCGATTTTTGAAATCTACATTTAATTTAGAAATCAAACTGTTTTGTTGCATCTTTTCGAGTAAAATACAATTTTCCAAGATTTATAAGTATGTGCGCCAAATCAAAATAATCCTGAGTTTGTTTTTCTATACGATGTAAATATAAAGATTTGCATTACTTTTCAACCTTTAAATATAAAAAAGACTTAATTCACCGTGAAGTGTATATTAAAACTTCAGATAAGATTCTTAAAATCTTCACCTTCTAATATTGATTTTGAATTATGCAAAATCAAATAATTAAAGGCTCTTGTCTATATGTAGATTTATTATAGATCTTTATTGTAATATTTATAAAATATTTAACACGAAACGTAATAACTAAGCTCTGACTTCATAATCAGTTGTTTATCATTTCTCAAGAGGTTTTGGTAGCATGAATAGCTTTTTAAGTAAAATCCACCGGACAACTTTGAATCAAACATCATCCTACTAATGTTTTTCTTTAAGAAGAAATAAATCAGAAGATTTTAAACTAAATGTCAATGTAAAGCGGCTTATTGGCATTAATCACAATTTAGTGGTTTAATTTATACTTTACATATGCGGTGCATCTAGTCACGGCGACAATCAAAAGAAATAAAATTACTAAATTCCAAAAGCACGACCGTTCGTCCATATTTATGTGTTTACTATAGAGAACCATATCGAAACGGACAAAGGCGCGGCGGTACTTGTTGATTTTAGGAAAGTCCGAAGCTTTTTCCGAAATGGAATATGATAATAATAATAACGATTGGTTTCGGTCCGAATTCCATTTTGCAGGTATTAATCTGGTATTAGTGATCACGATCAAAAGTAATAGGTTTTTCGGAGGCTTCCCGTTGGGACCGTATACGGTTATTGTTTCACAGTTTCAATCAGCCTAAGAAGAAGGCGCGGTGGTGGCGGTGACGGCGGCGGTTGCGGCGGCGGTAATGGGGTTCCTAATGAACCAGACTCACCTTGCCTATAAATTACAGCCAACTCCATGCTATAACGGTTTGATATGGCTAAGATAACCACTTACATCGCAACAGGGGGCAAACTCCTGCTGCGCTCGCCGCTCACTACAACTGACTGTAATCAACTTTAAAACCGAATAAAATATTATAAAAACTCACTACATCTTAAAAATAAAACTATATATTCGCATTGCGCACTAAGCGCGTTATAAAAGGATATCTACATACATATGCATACGGTACAAAAAATTCTCTTTAAGAAATATGCGCTATTCTTACATAATAATAAATGTAAATGTGTATAAAATTCTACAGAACACAACATGATATTGTAACGTTTTAATTTTTAGTCCGTCTCCGTGAATTTAATTTTTATTTTGAATAAGAAAACGTGTTCTTCAACCTTTATTTCCAAGTTTTTATAAGCAAATAAACCGACTCGATTGTGTTTACATGAATTTCATTGAACGTTTAAGTACTTTATAAATCGCCGGTGGGTGCTTATGTTATTGGCAATTTACATCGCGTTTTGTGTTACTTCTTTTTCTTATAGTACGATGTCTTCTTTTTGTGCAGACTACAATAGCATTTTATAATAATAATCCACTTTTTTCAAGGAATATTAGTATATGAATAATAAGTGATGACTGAAATCACATATCGAAAGATTTTATTTTTAATTTCTCAAAGTTTAATGAAAGTTCAATTCTAATTGCCATTCTGTACTTACCAAAACTATTAACCTATACCTAATTTGTCTTTTCCAAAATAAGATGTTTCATTATGTGGTATCATAACTATCATTTTACATACCGAACGTTTTGTACATATTCTTTCTTTATTGTCAAAACAATCCAAGTGAACTTTGAGGTCACAGTCCTTTGAAAGAATTATTTGGTAATACACAACGCCAGAAGACGATGAACTAAAGCAGTAGAAAGAAGATTGAATCTTCATGGAATTCTTATCTAAAACCGCAGAATAGACAAACATTATTGATTGCTTGTGGGTTTGCGGTAGATTTATCAGTTTATTGTTTACATTTCCGATTTTAAATGATACCGAAAAATATCTATCACTTAGAGGTTGCCATAATTATAGAGAATCATTTAGGTACCATCGGATTTTTTATTTCCTGAAAACCAGTTGTGTTTTTCTTCCAAACATGAATCGCAAAATATAAAACTAGGAAAAACAGGTCTTTGGGCAGCCGACTGTTGCTTCTGCATTGATAAACTAGAAGTGTAGATTGTCAAAAGATTACAAAATCCGTATCAATTCCCCTTTAGCATACATGCTATGGCTGTGATCAGTGCATTTTCTTACATTAAGAACAAATACCATGTAACGTTACTTAACCATCGTTGCGTTTTGAAGGCACACAGTTTTGTTAAAGAAATTAAATCTCTGGCTTAATAGTCTTTCTCTGGCGGTTTTAAAATTGATCGCGCTCTAATATCGTATTTTTGATATGCAAGATTTCTGAATTTTAATAACTGTAAAGAACATTTCATCGACTTTTTTTTGTATGGAGAATTGAACTTTTGGAGGCCGGCTAAAAGTAAACGTAATTGTAAACAACATATCTTTCCTTTTCTTCTAACGATTTGAAATCTTCTGAAACGATCAATTTCCCGACTTTGGTTTACTCGTCTTTGCGTTTACACAATCTAACTAGGATATTTATCAATCCAATCGCTTTGAGAAATCTAAGAATCCTAATAGAACAGGACAAAATAAATGCGATAGTCTTAAGTATAGCACAAATAGGCTTCAAGTCGTAATTTCCAAAAATAGACAATACACGTGATATATAGGTAAATGCCATAGATGGCAGATAAGATAAAAGAATCAAGCTAAACTTAAGTAAGTTAGGACACAAATCATCAACAAGGCATTCGAATTTGAACAATAATGTAATGCCTGGATCTTTATATTGGTAAGGCTCAAACTATTTATAGTATATTTATTATTATATAGGATAAAATAAGTGTGTTCAGAAAAACAAATTCAATAATCTTATTCACCGCTGTTTTGGTTACTGGCAATGCAAAATAAGTTTGTTAACGTAATAGTAATATTTTGACCATAGGCCTTTTACAGAACTTTGGTTATTTCTCTCCTACATTCGTGTTACATCGGTTCAGAACGCACGAATATAGGTACACTCTATAGTCTAATGTAAAATTTCAACCAACGGAGATTCTATTTAGGGAAACGTTTCTAGGAGCCTATGCTTCTGTAAGGTTATCATTGCTTTCCATGGAAAGAATGACTGTAAAGATTCGATGTAACCTTCAGCCGGCATTGCACAATCGAAACCATTTAATTCTTCCGCATTACACTATGCAATCCTTAAAGTTCATAGCACAAGATGAGACATGCCACTAATTACATCTTTCTAGCACAGCTTTTTGCTCATTTTCTTTTTTTTTCATAAAAACTGCGTTATTCAGATATGTCTTTGTTGAGTTTTTATTCATTCAAAGACATCAACTTCCAGTCTCTCGCAATGAACACGTAAATGGTATGCAAAATCTCACTTGCTTGTACAGTACAGAAAGCTTGTTACCAATGAAGCGTATAAAATCTCAGTTTCCGATCAAGCTTGATGCAAATATGCAACCTGAATCACTTGGTCAGCAGAAATAAACATTCGGGTAATATCAGCTCTCCAAAGAAATCTACAATTACAATAAGTCTGTAAGTTTACAGATTAGGACAACGCAGCTTAAAGCTGGTTTAAGTAGTAGTAGCAGTCTGGGACTGGTGTTCTTCTGTAGCAATGTGGGTGTAGCGTACCTATCGTCCTGAACAGCTATGCTAGGACAATAAAAGTGGAGAGTGACATTATATTCTGCAAGTGCTTGAAACTTACCAGATATTTATCCGGTATTCCGGGCACCTTCGAAACATCTATGTTTCATCCGTAGATAGCTGACTAGTATTAAATGTAAACCATTTTTGACAACCTGTTGATGGCTATAAAAGAAGTTCTTCTGAAGAATGAAGGCTTGCCTTAATCGATTGTCCAAGTAGAAGTTACAATATAATTCCTTCAAGGTTAGGTGAACTAGTATAGACCAAAAACTACATGGCTAGAAAAAAGCCTAGTCGTTACTATAAAAAACCTCCAGGTAGGTGATCTCTCCAATTCCCCAAACCAAACTCCTAATCAAAAGACTAAAAAAGCATTATTGAAGAGTAGTGGAAACAAGCTCGGTAAGTAACTTAAATAGGAGTATCAAACAACCAAGAATAAGGTTGCTTCGAGCTGCGCGTAAAATATTTGAATACCTCATTGCATCTGGTTCTTCACCAGAATGGGTCAGCGTACAAGCACTTAGACCTATTGAGGGAAATAAAGTTTCAAATAAAGGATGGAAAAGGCTCCGATCTGAAGAAAGAACACTTAAAAAAATACTATCCGTCTAGATGACAATTCAGTGCCCATTTAGCCACCTAGTTATAGCATTAGCATTACTAACTCTTCAAAGGCAACTCTGATAACGAAACAACAAATAGTCGTTAAGAATATCTTTCCGCATAAAATTATTGATATAAAGCAAACCTCAGGAGATAAAGCCAACATACAGTAACTAAAAGGCACAAATTAAAAAATACTAAAGCTTGTAGAGATGCAGAATAAAATTCTCGAGGCTTGCAGTGGAGGTTGATAAGAAAAACTAACAAAGGACCCGTAATAGAACTTGCACTCTCAGTGGACCACCGATCTATAAAGATAAGAAAAGTAAGCTATAAAGCCAACTATAAGTTTGGCCAAACTCAATTAAGGCCGAGATCTTACAAGTCTAAATGCAATCGGAAAGCTAGAAGCTCCAAAGATTCTCAGCCTTAATCGTTAAAGGCAGAGAGCCCAAGTCAAACCACCAGCAGAAAATTATAGTCTAAGGGCATACAACAATCCAAGGTATGAGTACTACTACAAAAAGAGGCAACAAGAGTTAAAAAGCTGAAAGACAGGGTCTCTCAGAAAAAGCAACAAAATAATAAACTAGGATGCCTTAAGGTAAATATCCGGCACTCAAAAGCAGCGTTGAGCTTGTATAATAGAGAATTGACCAAAAAAGAAAAATCATTTTTACACTAGGCGAATACAGGACCGCTTAACACAGGATGCATTATGAGCCTTCCAAGTAAGTTAATATTTATACTATTCTGTGTAGTACGCTTTGAGCAGCCATATTAGTTAGAACTAATAAATGTCTTCCCGTTCCAGATTTTATAACCAAAGACCTTAAGTGGTTACTACAGAAACTGAAATTTAACTGAACAATGAAACGGACATATGGTACTTGCCTCGGCTTGCTTTTTAAGTTGAATTAAATTACTTTGTGCTACTTAGTTATAAAAACTGGTATAAAGTAGAAACTGCTTTTGTTGTTTACCATCAATAAATTCGTCATCGGCATGTTTAATACAGCACACGCTACTGATGCCCTTTTTACTACTAGCTGCTTGCTCTTTTAAAAACTTATGAGTCTTGGGTAATTGGTTTCCATTGAAAAATACATTCTTTCTTTCATAATGGTTTTTACTTAGTTACAGGCACTCTTAAACATTATTCATGTAAATCTTCTGTAGTGCAAATATGGAAAAGGTTCCTAAAGCGATTGTGCTATGTGCCATCTGCAAAAGTCAACACTTCAAAATGGAGATTAAAGCAAAACCGAAAAGGAATTTGAAAAGAAACACGTCAGCATTTTCCCATGTTATGGTATGGTTTAATAGAAAACATACCTTGAAGAGGTCTTTTCAGTGACAAAAATGTATAGGTCAGTGTTTTTCAAACAGTGTGTCGTAATTTATGAAATGTTTGGTTAATAGTGCTAAGGGAATAATATTACAGGGACACTTGTTAGAATGGTGACTATGCTTTTGTTATTCAATTAATTTCAATGAAAATCGGAGAACTACAAGATTTAAAGCAAGTTTTTTCCAAACACGTTGGTTTGATCTCTAACGAAAATCGCATTAAATATGTTTTCCTTGGTCATTCAACTATGGCATTGCTTCCAATCGGCGAACTTAGTGCAGCTCACCGAACTTAAGGTTACGGGTCACCCTGCGCAGAAGAGGAACGCAGATAGGAGATGAGCGAAAGAGACACCGAATACGCGCCATAGCATTTTGTACAGAAATTACTGCCTGGAAAGTCGGCTGACAAGTGAACTTTCCTACCCTTTAGAAGGATTTACCATTGCGCATCGAGGGTTCATCCGCAACCTTACGTTCGGTAAGCTGTACACGAAATGAAATGTGGGCTTTATTTGCAGTTTTGGCAATGGAATTCTGCTTTGTGAAAAAGCAAATCTAAACTTCTTTTAACTCACTATGATAGACGGGTAGAGAGTTTGATTCGGTTCAAGGGAGTACTACGATATATTGCATGATAAATCCCAGCATTCGCTGTCATTTAAGGAAGTGTTTCCTTAGTTTCCTTAAGCAGGTGTGCAAAACAAAGGACTAGATGTACCACTTGATAACACTAAATTTCTAAATCAATGAATTAAAAGCTTTTGGTCATTTCCATTAAAGTTATAATTGGTTAAGCAGGTAATTAAAGAGAAAAGTGGTACTGATAATAATGGCATTTATAACAGGTAGATGATGAAGATGTAGTGTTATAGAATACGCTTCAATTAAAAACAAATGAATTCTAAATACAGAAATTCCAAAACGGCTGAATTCTCAGTAGGTCTTAAAGAATATCTCATAAACCACAAAATACCTCAACAGATCTATAAACTGAAAGTATTATACCCTAAAGTCGGCACGATTCGATACACTTTACGTAACCCATAGCGAATTAGTTTCTCACTATCGGCTTATGGAAATTATTAACAGATGTCGAGTAAATGGCATAAAGTTATCCAATCAAGGATCAATTGTGTTATTGCAGTGCAGACTCTAACGTGCCTTAGTTGGACTAATAAGGGGAGTGGTTGGTATAATAAGGAAAATAATGCCATATTTGATCCGTATCATGCCATTATAATTTATGCTAATACTTAATCAATGAATGAAGACGTAAAAAGAGAATTATTATAAAACAGACTTTTTCAAAGTATATAAAAAAAATATCAATGTCGAATTTTTCATTCACGTACACAAACTCATACTATAGAAAACCCTGATGATAATAGGTGGATTCACACAGAGGTTTCAATTAAAGTTTTGAGGTCTTTCTTTTCTGGAAATGTTTAGGAATTTAATATTACAAATTAATGATGACAGAGGAAACCACAAAATCGCTAATGTGGGGGATCTTTAATGTTTTTCTAAACAGAAGGGAATATAAATACACAGGGAATTTCTTGTAAAGTTGTCATTTTTTATGATAATCTTGCCTTTAAAATTAAGGCACTAATGAATACTGAAAATTTCAGATTCAAGTAATTTATTCCAACAATTTCATTTAAATGTCTTAAATAAGATACTGAAAATCAGTGTGCAAGTTAAATGTTGAGGGATGTTGATAGAAACCAGCAAAGGAAAATCTATCTTACTTAAGCAAAACGAGAAAAAATAATTTGAAGAATTAAACGTTCATTCACCTACTGTGATTTACTGATGTGTTTGATTAGAGAGTAGCATCATAAAAGTAAGATTTGAAATTTGAAATGAATCCACGACGATACCCTTTCATTAATCCCATAGTCAGATGTTCTCCGATTATAAGCCGTACCCAGGCGTGTCCGACACATCACACTAAATTTAGTTTACAAGTTATCGAACCCTGTAATCTGAGAACGCCACAGTGAAAATAAAAATGCCACGCATCACCGGCGTTTACGTAATACATCCAGCCGACATGACAGATGTCAGAATTAGATTAAAACCGCACAATTAAAAATAGTCGAGGCACTCACGGAATGCGGCGACTCCTGAGTTCCAGGGAAATAAAACAAACGTCAAGTGCATGACGAGGGTCGCCGGTTCGTATATATACATATATAACATATACACGAGGGCACCGTGCTCAAAAAAATACCCAACATCCGGCAACACCATCCGATATTATAAGGGTAAGAGGGTGACGAGTAAAACTCTAGCTATTTTACCAAAAGGGATCCAAACAAAATTAAAGTGTTTAATGTTTGATAAACGTACGCCGTACAAAATCACACACTAATGCTTTGTACCAAACGGGAGCAAAATTCTACTTTTTGCTTCCGCTGCACACTAAAGTCGATTAAAATTGCTTTATGGGAAATGTATTTTGTTGGTGGTTTAATTTCCTTTGCAATTCTACAATATTTCTGTTTGTAATACTAACAAAAATTTTATTTTACATTGAAATTCATATAGTTGCCGTTGTTGTGTTCTTTTGGGTTATTTAAGAAAACATTCAGTTTGCTGTTAATTTTAGTCAGATCATCCTATCCTCTGAATTTCGAACTACATTTCAAAAACCGAGCAAACTCCACTTGTGGTTTTTCAGAAACATCGAATCTAATAAGAAGTAAACAAAAATTGTAACAATTTATCTTCTAAAAATAATAAATTCTTAAAATTTTCAAAATTACCAATGCCCAAAACCATGTAGAGATGTAAAAAGTTGGAGCCTACCGCAAATAATGATACTTATTTGCTTTATAATAATCACCTAATCATTTACTGATTTTTTCCATAATATCCAAACTGTTATCGTTCCTCCTCGTGAATTCGCACGTATCAGCTCTATTACATGGTGCAAAATTGAATACTGCATGCTTCAGCTTGAGAAAGCTTACAGAATATTTTATCTATCCATTGAGCATTGCAGAAAAATGAACAGATTAAAAAAACGGTAGAAGGAGAACCACAATACGTTGCTAAGATTTAAAATTGTGGTCGTAGACAATCATTTGTTCAATTGAACAATACTGAATACATCCCAATGTAGATTCCTTTGAATGTTTCCAAATTACCTACTATAGGACTTCGATTCAAACTCGTGATGCTGCAAACGACAAAAACTAAATTGTCTGTTAAAATCTCTGCTTGAAAATTAGTTTTTGCTGATAACTCTGCTTTTATACGAACCAATTCATGTATGGGGACTAAGTTTTCCTATCTCTGATTTAAGATAATTCATAACTTTTGAAATGATGTTTACAGAATTCTAGTTCGTTGAGTTTTGCAACATTTGAAAGTCGTAAAAAAGATACTTTTCAGACTTTTGTCTAAACTTGATTCCATCATCTCTACTGAGTTTGTCCAGACTCAGAGAGCATTACCAAGAAAACTATTCTTAAAGAGACAGTCAACATAATGAAGCACGATAGAACTACGATATAAAAGACTGTGATAATTTATTGTTTGAAATGGTGGAATTAAGATACGTAGATCAGACTTGCAAATATGATACCAAAGATTCTGATAATCCATGAAAATGTTAATATATTCGTGTCTTTGATAATGTCTTTAGTCTCAAGAAAATTATTTTGCACTAGGTATTTTAATTACTGAAAAACAATCGAAATGAAATAGATCACAAGAAAAATTAGCAAGGAATTGCCTGCTTTGATATTGTAAAAGAGACATGTTTCTCAGATACGTTAAATAACCACGTTATACATCGTTGTATATACTCACTTTCTTCATCAAATCTTGTTCAGATTCGAATACTGATTTTTATCTACTCCCCAAATTTAAATTATATTTTTGTTTCTGTTTTAAACAGCATCTGTATTAGAACTTTTCATGAGCGACAACAAAGTATATGCCTAAACCAAAATTTTAAATGAAATTGGCCCCAAAATCAAACCTTGTGGAACACCAAGGAGAATATCTTTCGAGACGTAAAGATAATTATTAGTTCAAGACCACTTAATACTAATACTAGTTCTGATATTAAAAACATCAAGAATTACAGTTATATAGTTACCATCTTACAAGCTGAATAGTAAAGGTAAAAAGTAAAAAATACACGAATGAGTAATTAATCTGGTATTGATAAAGACAAAATCAGGTATTAATAATAAAACTTGATGATGGTCATTTGATTTATTTTAATTTTGGCCATCGTCAACGGGCAAGATGAAAATGAAAAAAAAAAGAAATACAGTCCTTCAGTATTCACAACTATAACAAGCAAAACAGGCAAATAAAGATTTCCTTTAATGCTTTTAAATTCCACATTAGCAATCCAAGGAAGAAGAAGCTATTAGTCAATAGAAACATTGTTCTGCTATAAAACGAAAAGTTAATTTATCTGTGCCATGAGCACAATGTGTGTCCAGTAGGCTTAATCGATAGGATAATACCCAAATAGGAAGATAGTGTCAAAATAGCAATTCGAAAAACGTGAGTGAAGAACATAGTGAAGTTAAGAAAGCAAAAACAAGTATAGTTATGAAACAAATTACATAAAGCTCAAACATGCTCGTCGTATGAATAGACTATAAATATAAAATCTTTTGAATTATTGTATTAAAATTGCAGAGACGTAGATTGGAATTTAGTTCAGGCCATACTGGTATCAGATATTTTAGTATAACGTAAAGAAATTTATACTATAGTACGTAAGTGCATTGGTGTACATTCAGCACAACTCTCACTTATAAGATGGTTACGTTTAGAACACATGCCACCATATTCATCACAAGGTTGTGAAAATTAGATTTATGTAGCATTTCTGCAAATTTCAAGGCTTTCTCTTTTATTAAGAAATCAAAGATCAGCTTCATTCTAACCTAATTCTGCCAATTTGTTAACAAGATATCATTTTATTTCTTTTGTATTTTTATCTAGTTTAACTTTTAGGTGTTCTATCATAAATTATATCGGCAAATCTTGAAAGAAATATTTATTTTACTGCCTTAATAAATTTTGATTATTATTTTTTAATTGATTTTATAAGCTTTTCGTATTAGTAACGTTGGAAACGTGTTGTTAAGAAATTTATTCAGATGCGAAAAAAGATAGAATGTGATTGTATACAACATACTAACAGCAACCTACAATTAGCTAAAGAGTAGCTATTAAAAATTAATATTTCTCAGTTTGGATCATCTAAATCTACAACTTAAATTCAGGTTTAAATTTCAAGCTTTATTACTTTCTTAGAACCATCTTTGTTTTACATGACAAAAGAGGAAGGATAAAACAATAGCAAATAAAATCTTCAGTTCCCTACACAACACATTACCATAATTATAATGTATTAATAGAAAATGGAATCATTTGTCATTAAGTACATTTACCACTCCGTTGTTGATTTGAGCTTAAAATAGATTTTATCGTCATTATGGGTATATTTATCCAAAGAATGTTAGGGCAGTGCATTGGCGAAATTAGATCAACTAATAGCAACATTTTGTAGATTAATTATGTATCTCAGAACCAATATGAAAAATTTAGTCCTTGTATCTCAAACTGATTTCGTGATTTAGGAAAAACTAAAGGTGTTAATCTTGAATCATGAGTTTGAAGCATTTTCAAAAATTGAATGATATTCTTTACTGAAGTTAGTGTAGTCGCATCAAAAAGGTTTTACAGAAGTATACGTGACCCTTCCGTAAATTCCCGTTAGTGTCCCCTTATTTCATTTCATCAAATTTTAATTGGCAAAAATTATAAATATTATTAATATGTGCATGACCGTAGCTAAACAAACTTTTACTATAGGCTAATCGTCATTTTTGCGCCTCCTCACCGCAGTGCACTAATAGCGAAAAAAACTATTTTACTGTATGGCGTTTTATTTAAAAATAAATTCACCATTTCCTAATCGCATGTTTACCATTAATTATTACTATTAATTAATTAACTGGCTACATATCAAAATAACAAAAAACTGGAAATAAATCTGGAATCCTAACAATAAAAAAGCAGAAAAAACAAAACACAATACTCTTGGGTCTGGAATCTGAAACTCTCAGCTTCTTGCAGAAACTCGACGGGACCTCTCGGATATTTTATGCACAAATCTTTAATACACTTTTCTATGTCGCTGAGGCTTATCTTTAAAAACGACGCACCATTTAAAACCTCGAGATCAGCTCAGAGTTCATTTAACTTTTCGGAACGATTATACAAATGGGAAGTTGTGGAATCCACAACGTGGAGTATTATTTACCTTTGTTTTCACACATTTGCTGGAGTCAAATTAGAGTCAGTTCCAAGCTCTTCGAATAGGCATTCTTTTGATTTTCCTTTTGCTCATTTCTTTGAGTTCTATGGGAATATCACAATTCTGGCATATATCCTTAGCAGCTCTTTCTGTTTTAGCACATTATATCAACTGTCACATTCTTCTTTTGTAGCAAAAGATTTACTATATTAATGTTTTCCAAAACAGATTAACAAAATGCCTGTTTTTTGAAAATTTTTCTCCCCATTAACAGTGTTCTCAGAGTAAATGGCTGGATCCGTCATTTCTTGCAGTCTTTGAATCGAGTGATCACTGCTCGTAGGGCTAATGTTCTCGAAGACTACATCATGTCACTAAATCCTTTTAATGTTAATTTTATTGTACATTTAAGTTTAATTCATCTGATTGTAGTGTGCACAATAATATTAAAAAAGTTTCTGAACTGTTCCAAAAGAGGTGATTATATCATAGTTAATTGAGGCACTATGTAAATTGCATACTGAATATGGGACAATATTCTAATAATATTCTAGCTTGAATAGCCTGACATCGTCCAGCCATGTTGGCGTCATTAGGGTAGGCCTGACCTCTCATACTTTGTATATCAAGACCCAAAACTGCTAACTCTTTTTCGATGATATTAGCCAAAACATAACCAGTTTTCTCCTTCATTTTTAAAAATTCTCAAAAATCGCTCTTCAATCGTACACGCATCCTTATTCTTTTGTACATATCTAATCATAAATGAAAGTTATTCTGTATAAGATACTTCAGGAGTTGTATTCAAAATGACAGTGAAATATTTGGCACGTTTTATTTCTGATACAATTCGGTTTTTGACAGCAATTCTAACTATTGCAATAGGTTCGTTTTGGATTTATGGTAAGAAGTATTTTGCTGATTTGTTTTCCGAGTCTATGTGATGTTTAATGACAGGGTCATAATGAATTAGCAGCTCTATTGTTTGTAAAAGTTTTCCGGAATTTATGGGTCCAATTTTTTCAACGGATCCTTGCAATGTCTCATTGTTTTTTATGCAAAATAAAATTGCATCCACAATACATTTTTAAATGTTTCTGTTTCTTTTCGGAAATAATCATTTTTTTGGATTTCTTTAGTAACAAAGTGATTTTGGTCAATATTCACTTGAAAAGTCCAAACAAACAAGGAAAACAATAAACTGCATCGCGTTCTACACAGTAAAAAATCCAATTCCTGTGAACACCATCTTCATTTGGTAAAATTCTTTAAAAAGATTTTTAGAAAACTGTCAATTGTTTGTTATAGGATAGCACTCGAAATGATCTCCACGTACAGGCCCTTTAGTTACCAAAAGTCCGAGAAAATCTTTATCTCGTTTCCAACTTACCCCTACACCCTTTTTTATTTCTTTTCTTAAAATTCTAGAATTCTAAACATTTGTTGACCATTAAAAACCAAAGTGCTTGTATCAGTCATAAATTTAATAAAAATCCAATTCGAACTGCTACTACTCATTTGTTGTTTAAAAATGCACAAAAATTGCCGAGAACAGATAGTTTTAAACTGACGGATTATTTTTATTATTGTCCCTTCTTTAGTTGCGTCTTTTTTAGTACGGAAAAATTACATTTTTCCCTTGCGCCCTTACGGAGCCCCTTGCCTCTTGCGCCCCTAGGCGAGTGCCTACTCTGCCTATCAGCTACTGACGTTAAAAAGCACTAATCAAGTCAAAGAATTCCTGTATGAACGAACAAACAAATGGAAACCACTTTTTTTTCCAGTTGAAGTTTACAGTACATAAATGTATATTCTACTTTCATTTAATTTGTCTAGTTGTCTTCTGATTTTGAAAGACAATAAAGCCTGTTTTGCATTCTGTGGAGCAAGTTTTGGCAAGACTTTCACATTATCGACCCTGATAATATGGCGATAATGACATTCATACACTTTGCAGAGTGTAAATGGTATACAAAGAGCGGAGCAATACTAGGCCAACATGAGTTTGGGCCTGGAATAGTGAAGAAATTTTTTGAATCTGAGATGGAATTCACGGGTTATGACCATAGCATTGGGCCCAAAGAACATAGAAAATTTATTTTGCTGCATTTGTGTTCTTTAATGTTCTGGCGGTATCCTACACTTTCGTCACGTTTCTCGGCTTTATATGCATCCAAACCTTGAATCAATCCTAGATTCTAGTAGTCCTTCAGGATTTTGCAGATTTCAAGCTCTTGTAAGTATTTAAGTTTTTGTAAACCTTTAGTTTTTTGCGTATCTCCGGATTTTTGTGAATTACCAGTTTCTGGTGGGCCCGTTAATTCTTAGGATTTTTTAAGTCGGGACGGATAAGCACACAAAAATTCCACATGGAAGAAATGAATTTAAAATTTTGAAATGCCCCCTTTAGCCTAATATAAGAAAATCCTTGGTCTCACATTACCTGTGACTTCAAAGATAAGATTTTGGTTAGAAATTCTAGAACTCTGAAGGAAATACGGATTTTAGGCTCTCAAACGTGAATTTTACCGCTGCTTTTTTGTTTCCTAGTTTTTAAAAATGGAAATTTCTACATCTACTTAAATATATCTCTGAAAAAACAGGATCACAGATTATTTTTGTTCACTGCGATAGATACATAGTCACAAGGCCGGTCTGAGACGTTAATTCGGTAAGTCGACTGCGTCAGAACGGACGGATGTGGCGGCGCAAGAAACAGGTTAAAAGGAGATTAATTGCCCATTTGAAAGACAAATGCAACAGTTTAAATAGCAAAATGAATGAGCTTTTCATTTTTGGACATATTCCTGGGAATGTATTTTCTTAAGAATTGCATAGGATTTTAAGATGAGAGTTATAAGTAGATACTTGGTGTTTTATTTGATCGTACTCTGCGTTAGTGGTGTTTCCTAGAATAGTCAAGACATTTTATAGTCACTACACACTACAACCAAAACTTAACATCTCTATAATTGTGAACCGCTCATCATCAATACCATGAACTTGTAACTCCATTCCAAGATCGTTCCATATTCATTTTACGTTCAGCATCAATCTCCATTAAAATTATTGTTCTAACTTCCAACTTAAGTCTTCAAGAACATTATCCTAATCGCGTCTATACAGACCGTCGTGTCTGTCGTCACCAACTCAACTTTCATCCACTGACACTATTGCCTTCAGAAGATTCAGTTGCTTTCGTTGCCAAATTTTTATCTCTACTACCACCACCACATCTTTGGATAACTGCCAACAGATTTCAGTCTACTTAATCACAGCGTTTAACTCCATACACCAACCTAACCATTGGTCTAAAGAGTCATTTAAAATAGTTCTCTTTGGCAATCAACAATGAACATGATGACAATTGTATTCTGTGCTGGTTGAGTAGATCTTGTAGTTGATCATCCAAATCTTTCTTGCTCGGGTTTCTGAGGCCACTTCTTCTTTCACTTCTAAGAAACGAAAATGCATAAAACTGTGAATTTTCTTAGTCTAAACTCTAAAGCAGTATTTTCTAAGTTTAAAAGAATTTTTCTTCATTTTATAAAAGATGGTATAAAGAATTTCTCCGTACATGACTGCTGAGAACGATTTCTTCCTTCATTCAATTATTAAGGTGAGCAGTGGAAGAATCGTCGATGCATTTTTAATAATTTCTACATTGGACAGATTAACTCGAACGTGAGCATTTATTTTAATTTTCTTAATATTCAACTGCCATATTTCTTTTAATAGTTCAAATAAAACTGCAATCAAAACTCTTCAGCTTAGACAATATACCAACAGACGTTTGAACAAAATCTCTCTCCAATTTTATTGTCTAATATATTTCGATTCAATTGTTCTAGCAAAAGAGAGAGCTCTGGTTGTATATTTTCCACCCCCTATTTTATACAAAGTGGCACAAAAGTTATCCCACCCAACATTTGTTAATTTCAATTTATTACTTATAACAGTTAATGTATGTTGACTCAATACAATACAAATCTGTCGAGGTGGCTTATTGTTTGTTTTTGAATTTTGGGCATATCTGTAGATATGAAGTTTACTCGTAGACATTTTCTTTTCGGTGATGTAACTTTTGCGAGATCTTGTATTACTTGTCTATTCAGATATATTCGGGTTAGATTTGGGCAGATCATTTTTTCAGTATCTAGCGCTTTGGGCCTGTATGGCCTCTACACGCCCCTTAAGCTGTTCGCTTGACTTTTGAGTAAGTTAAATTATTTAAACTGATGAGTTTTTTTCATTAGCAATTAGTTTTGCATTGAAATCTTTCGGTTTTTTAAGTTGAAAGATTTTTAATATTGCTAGGTGTAAGGTGCATGCAAAGACTTAAAAGCTTGCCTCCCGTACATAAATAAGTAGACCATAGACCTGAAGATTTTTTAACAGAAAACATACTTGATTTTGGTACCATTTAATAGTTCATTTTCTATCATTTTCAGCTATGCAAGAGTGTACACAGTTATTTCTGAAATGTATTTGATATAAACGGATTTTTTGCGTGGGGATTGTAGCATGCCATAATTAATCCTGAATCGGTTACGCGGGTTAAATGATAAAAAACGAGTAACACTTCAGATGGATTTTACAGAACAATAAATACCTAATTATTTACTTATTTAAGAAATTCTCTAGTTCTTTCCAGTTCATGTTCTACTTTGGTCTTTCCGCTCTTATCTAGCAAAGTATGGTTATCAATTTGAAGATCTGTAGAATTTTACTTTTGTAAGGAAGCGTTGTCTAATTAAAGACATCTCAAGAAGTAGCTAGAATGAAATCTCCCGAAAGCTTTATTCTTCTGTTTTATTAAGTTCTTTAACAAAAAGTTCTAGTTAACAAACATGGATTGCTGCTTCATGGTTATTGTCGTAGTTAACCATAGCGCAATGTTTGTGTTTAATAAGTTCGACAAGTAAATAATTACGTAGGCACAGTTTTTGTAACAAAACAAGACCAATTGTAGAAATACCTTTTCATGTTCTTAGTTACATTTTCCATTTTTTCATCTGTACCATTCTTTCCGTATTCTTATTTGTTCAAAGAATCTGATTTTAAGAGAAATCGCAAATTTTCGGTTTCAGCAAACGTCGATGGGTTATTTCAAAAGACAAACCATCAATAAACTGTCTCCCAAATAGGCAACTTTCTTTTACGCTTTCTAAATATCCAGTGGCAAGTCTCGATTTTGGACACATTTGCTGTCATCTACCTCAAGATCTAAATACCAAACGTAGATAGACAACGAAAATCAAAATATGACGAGAAAATTTGTTTTGTCATTCTTTTATTTTATCAATTGTTTGTATGAAGATTTCGGGGGCGAACCCAATTCTGTAGTAGGGCCGGTACTGTGTATACGTGCCTGATATTCCTTACCGATTTCAAGGTAATCCACTGCTCCCGTTCGAGCCACAGAGTAAGTGATCAAAACAATCTGAATCATACAGCATGATATTCAATGTATATAAAAATTTTAAATTGGAGCAATAATTATTCAATGGCTACGACGCTGCCGACAAAGTATGTATATTAATATTTTTGATTTGCTGGAGAAAAATTGAATTATCTCAAGCTCACGATCTGAATATTAAATCTTTAAAGTGTTATCCTTTTTCAGACTAACTATCATTCCTGGATCTGTGTAAAAAGGTCATAAAAATGTTACAAAAGTGCAGAAAGGCATTATTTTCCCTTAGCTTTTCGTTTTTCGCTGCTATGGGATATGATGTGAGCAATTATTAAAAGGTACGGTCATATCAAGTTTTCTGGATGTTAGAAAAAGACTTGTAATGTTATCAAATCTAACGCTTTTGTCGTAAACTGAATAATTTATTTGATGTCGATGTTTCAATTATTTCCTCTTTAATTAAATTTACAATTGTATAAGGTTTGGAAAACGTATTAAAAATGAAGGACGAATAAATTCTAAAAGTCAAAATACTAATCACATTATAGAAACTAGCAATAAAAAAATTCAGATTAATTGTACATGGGCGTAAAGTACATTTGAATAATGGTCGCATATTTTACACAAATCAGTATTACAGTCTATGTAAAAGTAAACATATCTAAGTTATTCTGTTTTATGGGACACAAACGAATAAGCTGTTTCGATTTTTATGTAAATAGTGAGAGGGACTGTGTGAATTCATTCAACATCATTATTGCCGATTCTAACATCAAAATCTGAACAAATTCATCTGCTAAAAAAAGAGTAGCGAAAAAAGGAAAGAGAAAAAAACTATGAAGCCGCAAAAGAAAAGGGGAAGCCGTTACGATGGATCCTTAAAGCGATGAGACGTTTTCTCAATTGTATTGTAGACGGTGGAATGTGTCTAATAAATTACAGGAATGTTCGGTCTCCAATTTAGTATATGTGGCTGATTCGAGCAAACGCCTAAAAAAACACGTTTGACTTTGGTCCGAGGAGATCTCGCCACAATAATGAAGAGCCCATTTCGAAGAAATAGCAATTTGCGATCCAGCAATAAGCCGCATGCAAATTAGTTATTAAGAATTTTAGTAGCAATATACGCATACACGAGCAAATTATATTATTTAGGGTCGAAAAAATAAGCGAATGGAATTGCAAAATCATTCAAAAGTTGTTTACGACTCTACGTTCACAATGCAGCATAAAATTAATTTATGGTCCGTGCCAGCCTGCACCATAAACAATAAATGGATGGGAACTCATTGTTAACAATTATCATGCCTGTACACAGTAGTCACACATATTACAGCGTCTTATTTACTCTGGTGTAGTAACTGCCATTTGGAATAGTCTAAGTGCAGCTTCTTGTTGCGAAAAATTGTGCTACTGTTTAGCTGCACTCTACAATTACGACAGGTTAGAGATGGAAATGCGGCAGCCACAGGTGGATGATGCCTCTTTCTATTACCTCGCCATTCTCGTTTCTGATGGATTGTCGTGCACGTTACATAAGTGGGTTTGAAAGAACCGCAACAGCCCCTTTCTTATAGTATTTCTCGTGTGCATATAAACATGCTTGAACGTATTTCCCCTGCTATAACGCAATCAACAGCAAATCAAATAAATTACGATGAATAATGTTTAGGCGCTAGAAAGTTTGAAGTGTATATATATCATCTGTATTTTGATACGGTATTTTTTGTTAATTTCTTTTTTATAGTTATAAGAAATGACCTGGCCCCTAGCAAAGCGAAGATCTAACACAGCAGAGGTAATACTTAAATGTACCTACCTTTTCAATTATCTATTTGATTTCCTTCAATTATTAAAATACGACCGACTAAAGAATTATTGCAAGATTATAATGATCTTAAGTGCAGTAGTGTGATTTTATTACTTTTATTTTGTTGTTTTAAAATTGTCAAGGAAAACCTTACTAGAAAGATAGTTTTTTCGGAATCTTTTTTAAATGAAATGATACATATGTGGCATAGACTGTCTCTCAAAGATATCAGTAGGAAAACGGTTTAGTCTTCCTTTTAGTGCAGTTATACTTACTACATCAGCAAATAGAATATCCAAACGTTCGGATATAAGTTATCCCAAAAACGACATTCTACTGTCTCTCGATCAAAATTTATACATGTAACTTGGTGCTGTTTTGCACCTTACGGGTCTCAAATAACTCCACGCAGTATTTCTGATCGAAATCTTATTGTTTAAAACTAACTTTTCTTTGTAATTAAATAAAATACTGAGTCACTACAGGTTGATTAGAGAAAAACCAGATAACTATGACAGACTTAATTTTAAAAAGGTGACATAACTCAGTAAGTTTCGAATTACAGAATCATGAATGAAATTGGACAAAGTATAAAGTTTCAGGAAACTACTTTCGGAACTATATTTTTGATGTAGACAATAAGAAGATGCAAACTATTCTGGCCTTCCAAAATAGTTGCAACTGTAAACCAATAATTTAAAGTACACACAATGGCTGTTTTGCTACCTGAGCCTTGATCAGAAAGAATGAAGAAACTTGAGATTCCTTCATTAGAATATTTATCACTCAAGATTTTTAGAGATTAGCAAAAACCACACACTAAAAGATCTGATCTATTTTTTAACTGTACAGAGTGTTCCATAAACTTTCTCACTTCTGGTTAACTTCTTATTACACTAATATGCATTAACACAGATATAAACCTATCCCTCTCGACATTATTCAATTGCCTGCTGCAAAACAAACTATTTTTGTCTTTTACTGCACCATAATCTGAAAATAGCATAGAACCAGTTTTTATACGATATTTTATAATATCTATCTAGAGCTAACCGTTTTTGTGTTATACAAAACGGATCTCTAAACATCAATCTTTCCTTATTGACGAAATGCCGTTGCATACCAAGCCGTTAATTTAAATATGCCACTATTTTCTGCTGAAAAAAGACTAGTTCTATGCCCTCTTAAATCAATTATAAATGCATCGTGTTCACTGTTCAATTAGAATTAGAAGGCACGATGCGTTTGTCAATCATCCTGTATAATATCATAAAACCATCGAGTTGAAATTTCCAGAGGTAATTATTTTCAAAAGGCAGTGATTGCAGTTTACTTTCTTTAGAGTAAAATACTAGAAATACATTTGACTGATGGTAGTGACTCTTCGTTCGGAAGACGGACGAATTTTGCTGTGTTATTCGTCTACTAAAAGGAAAAACTCTACTGGATCATTCATCCGGTAAACAGATGTACAGCTTTTTGCATAAATAATGTCGCAGTACATTCTCTTAATGAATGAATTGACCAAATACACGAAATATGATTTTACATTAATTACATAAAGTTTGTTTCCTAACAGCCCATAAGACGATCTTAGATAGTTAATATCAAATTAGATTTCGTATATTTAGTTAACTGCTTCATTAAACAAATTATTTGCGACATTATTTATGCAAAAAACGGTACATGTTTGGGCACGTCTACTGTATCTGCTGTTTATAATATACGATCTCAAAGTAGAAAGACAATGCTTTTAAGCTAAAGAAGGCATAAACACTTTAACCATAGAAATCTGATTTTATAGTACAAAGAATATTTTCCAGACAAATAACATTGTGCAATCTATCTAGTTGCCAGATAAATAAATTGTCTGTAACTGTATTGATGAATGAGGAGATACTATGTTTATTTATACCAGAGTCCGTTAACAAAATCTTCACAACGAACAAGGAAATGAATGTCGAAAGGGCAAGGTTTTAATCCTACAGTGCATATGCTGTTAAACTTAGCAGAGCTTAAAGCTCTTTCAGAGTGTTCTACAATGAGGTTAGCAAGTTTTTCTCAAAGTCCTAGCTATGCAACAAGTCTGAATTTGTGAATTACGTTATTCAGTTATGCATGTAAACATCACTTTTCCCTGCCACTTGCATTTAACCCCGTAGTATGTCGTCGTCGCGTCGCGTCACTGCATTGACAGAACGACCGCTGTAAGTAGCCATTTGTCCGTTGCACTAGCAAAATCAGGTTTTTTCTTCACTTATACCTAAAACCACCACATGACTGCCTATATATTCCTATATATTTTAAGAGCTTAATGAAATTTAAAATACACCAACGATCTTATCTTGAAGCACTTTTATAAGGGTTTAAAGTACTTTTACAAAAACTTGAAGCACTTTTCAGCTTTTCCAGCTCTGCTAAGGGCTTTAAACACTCAACAAATGATATTTCACGTTTGAGGCTTTCATTTAGAGTATTTGGTAATTGTTGAGGCTTCAAATATCCAATTGCTGCACTTGGTCATTGAAGCGAAACAAAAACGTTCGTACATTCAAAATTGACCACAGTTCCAAAATGCTCACTGAGCGGTTTATCTGTCAAAATAAATTTCTTTGGAACGACAGAGAAGGTAACTAAAGTGTAAATCATGGGCGTTATTCGAAAGTTTAAGGAAAGTCTGAGCACTGAGAAAACGTCGAAGTCGGATTCTAAGAATAAACCGTGTAACCCAATAGCTAAAAAGCACAGTTCATTGTAAACCCCAAAAATTCCATTTGACACCTGGCCAAGAAACTAAACTGCTTGCATTTGCTGCACAGGGAATAAAGGCCCGGACAAGGAAGCTATATTTCGTGCCGGCTTGATTAGGAATCTTGACTATGGACAATGAGACTTATTACGTGAAGGGCGACTTCTCGCCAACTTTCTGGTCTAGAATCTTTTTCCGCAAAGAATCCGACGGTGATAACGATAGAGAAAAAGTAGAAACACTGTTGTCGTTGTTCTCTAAATGAGGAAAAGCTTTTTTGAAGGGAGTAAAGAAGACTTTGTGACAAGGTGTTTTTTCATCTTCAAGCTAGTAATAAGTTGCCAAGTTTCCAGAAAAGTGCGTTGTCTGGCAAATAATCTGTATACAGTGTGTCCCAATTTCGATGCTCACTATTGGGATCTCGAAAATTGTAAGAGATACAAAGTCGGTTAAATTAGAAAGGTTTTGGCTATTTTGGCTATTTCACTTAAAAAAAGATAATTTCGTTTTTAGCAAATATCTAGTAAACCGTAAACTTTTTTGAAAAAACAAAAGCATAAGTAAACTGATCTGCAAAATAGCCAAACCTTTTCTAATTTAACCGACTTTGTATCTCTTACAATTTCCGAGATTCCAATAGTGAGCATCGAAATTGGGACACACTGTATGTAGCCATGCAACTGCTTCTATTATCACGAAAGACACAATAAATTTACAAAGAAGGGCGTCTGGAAGCATGAATTAAATAGTTTGTGAAATCCCACAAAGGATCTGCTCTTTTTTTGCCGGATTTAGTCTCAGCTCATTGCAGCAAGGGTACAATTAAATGGCTGAATGTCACCTTGGATTTTGTTCAACCCTTCTAACTGCCCTGAGCTGGGGCCAATAAAAAAGGTATTGGGCAATTACGAAATAGAACCTCTTGAACTCACTTTCAGAAATAGTGGAAGAAACTAACCAATAAAGTCAATGAGATTACTGTTCAGCGTCTGATGGACATGGTAAATCTAAAAACATAATCAAAATTATGCAAATAAAAAGAACGCTCAATTTCTTCTAGACTGTATTCTCTGGATGCATGGTATACTAAACGAGGTATGTGAGAAAAGTAATGAGACTGATTTCATACTAACCAAAGTTTTTATTTTTTTCAAACAAAAATGTTATCCCCTCCAAAGTAGTTCCCTTGGGCAGCTATACACCGGCGGAGTCGTTGTTCCCACGCTTGGTAGCAGCGCTGGAAGTCTTGAACTGGTATGGCTTTTAACTGGTCGGTCACAGTCTTTTGAATGTTCTCCAGAGTTCCAAAACGACGTCCTTTTAGGACATGTTTTAATTTCGGGAAAAGGAAAAAGTCACAAGGACTCAAATCAGGTGAATAGGGGGATGAGGAACAACAGTAATGCGTTTTGAGGTCAAAAATTCACTGATGGAAATTGCTGTGTGACACGGAGCATTGTCATGATGAAGCATCCACTTGTCTGCAATGTCTGGTCTCACAGGAATCACTGTTTTCCTGAGCTTTTCAAGGACACTTTTATAAAACACTTTGTTGACAGTTTGTCCTGGTGGAACAAATTCTTTGTGCACGATACCCTTACTGCCAAAAAAAACAAATCAGCATGGTCTTGATCTTTGATTTGCTCATTCGACATTTCTTCGGCCGAGGAGATGACGGAGTGTGCCACTCTTCGCTTTGCCGCTTTGTTTCAGGATCGTACTCAAATATCCAGGATTCATCACCTGTGATCACACAATTGAAGAATTCTTGGTCATTGGCAATCCACTCAAGAAGATCAACGCACACGTTTTTTCGAATGTTCTTCTGTTCAGTTGTGAGGTTTTTCGGCACCATTTTGGCAGAAATCTTTGGCATGTTCAAATTGTCTGTCAAAATTTGATGCACGGTGAAAGTGTTTAAATTTAACTGTTCACTCATCATCCTTATTGTTAAACGACGGTCTGATCTCACAAAAACCCTCACACGTTCAACGTTTTCGTCAGTTTTTGAAGTTGAAGGTCTCCCTGAGCGAGGTTCATCTTCAATGTGTTCTCGGCCGTCCAAAAATGATTTGTGCCAGCGGAAAACTTGTGCTCTTGATAAGCACTGTTCCCCATAGACCTGTTTCAACTTTTCAAAAGTCACACTCGCGGATTCACCAAGTTTAACACAAAACTTTATTGCACAACGTTGCTCTAAATTCCGATGCTCCATTTCTGTAACACACAACAAAAACAGAACTTCACTGATGGCGCTGTCAAAAATAATATGTTAGCTGTACGAAGTTGTAACTCGGACTGAGGAAGTGGAAGCGATAAACAAACCGGTTTAGCACAGGCCGGTAGACACAACGTTGCCAGATCTCCCGCAGTGTTGCCAGTCTCATTACTTTTCTCACACACCTCGTATGTCGGCGGCAAACACTCAATTCCGTCAATCCTGGTAATGCCTATCTAGTACAGGCATTACCGGCAAACAGTAAAAGTCACAGTGGTTGGCACGTATTAAATCTGTTCGGTTGAATCAAGATTTATAATACATCCAGCTGAACATCCTACTCGATATACATCATTTTTGTAATCAATAACAACACATATCAAATTTTGCATATCAGAAGAATCCCTATCAATTTTGTCCATTGGTAAAAGAACACACGAACCAATTTCCAAATGTGACAGTTTCTTTGCCATATTTGACAGAATTCTTGTGCTGCCCGTTTCTGACCCTGACTTGCACCACTTCTATTGTCTCCGAGTGACGTTTCATTCTGACATAACACACATTTGCCCCCATTTTCAGGACCTGTCATACATATATCTAATTTGTCTTAGATATTTGCTTCTACTATGTTCGTTATTTCTAAAACGGGATCTGACACAAGTTTTTCTTGGCAATCTACATCAGCGAATAGTTCTTGTAGTATTTTACCTCTCTTCACCGACCGTCCCATATTCACTTTTTTTAGATCTTCATGCAGAACTTCAATCTCATTATTCGAATCTATCTCTAGTAGATTCTCAATTTCTTTATGCGGCATTTCCAGCAAACAAATCAAATCATCTTCATTTTCAAGTGGATTCAACAGACCTCTAGGGAGGTTTTCAGAAGAAAGTACTACTTTGGGGTCAACTTCAAATAAAGCGTACATCCAATGACTTTATAGTAAGAACTATTTTTCTGGAATTGTACAAAGTAACACCCTAAAGATCAATTTGTCAAGTTGGTTTCATGCATCCAAGCCCTTAGCATGTTTTCCACATCCTGATTGCTTCTTTCGACACTTCCTTGTGATTGAGGATGCTTTGGACGACTGTGAAAAATTTTTAACGTAGGCCACATTTTGACTAATTCAGAAATCACTAAATTGGTTAATTCAAGCCCGTTATCGCTTTGAAGTATGCTAGGCGCTCCAACTTCCAAAAATATTTTGTGTAATTTCTTTGCAACTTCATTCGCAGTCTTTGATTTGAGAGGACGTAAGAATAAAAATTTTGTGAGGTGGGCCTGGTAGTGTAATAACCATTTGTAGTCGTTGTCTGGACAAAACTGAAAATCCATCAAGTCCTGTGCTCTAGAATTAAAGTTTGTGGAAATGATTGGTTTTATTGTCAAATTGGCATGGCTCTTGTTTTTTTTTCCTTTTGGCACACTTCACATGTCTCGATAAGTTTTTCAACTGCATATCTCCCAACATCATATTTCGTTTGTAACGCGAGGATTATTTTATCTCTACCATCATGACCTACAGTAATGTGAGCTTCATACAAGACGTTAAATAAGTCTTCATAGCAAACAATGGAGATGTGATTACTCCACAACGTTTTTGTTTTTTAATAACAATTTGTCTATCTGCAATTTTCAATACATCATACAAAGGTAACAAATGGTACTGTGCACGGGTTTTCTTTCCCACAATTTACTTTGCCAACAAGATATCTGCACCCGCAGCAATCTGTAAAAGTGGAAAGAGTTAAGTAATTTTAATGTGCAATTGAAGGAAGAAGTCGATAAAGGGATTGTGTCTATGTAATGCTATTCGATAAAAAATAATGTAACGGAGATTCGTTCGAACAGTTTCGGCATTTGTCTGAAATTAGCCAGTTATTATTGGGAATAACTGAAATCTTTCGTCAAACGCTGAACCGTTTTGACTGTTCAACTATTTGCTGGTAATCCCTGTACTACCTAGGCATTACCGGAATTGACTAATTTCAGTCACTATTTGGAAATTCATACCTATTAGTTGTTAGTCAATAGCCTTAGATTAGTCTTATTTTATTTTAGTTTATGACTCTGTTTGTCGTTTTTCGATCTTATGCTACCAGAAGATTCTGAAGTCATGTTTTGTAGTTTATTAGAATCTCATTAGATAATAATCATAGTTGAAGTAAATTGGAAAGGGAAAACTATGTAAAAAAGCTATTAAGGGGCCCAAGATAGTACAAGGGCCTAGGGTCTGCACTGATCAAAAACAAGCACTACTCTTGCACTCGCAATGAATACACATTATTTCTAATATGAATTCTTCTTCATATACAAGTTGCTTCAACTGGCCCCATAGAAACCACAAGAATTTAGATCCGAAAGTCTGGCTGGTCATGGTATCGGACCTCCGTTACTGATTCATTTGTTTGGGAAATAAGTATTTAGCCATTGGGTGACGCACCTTCCTTGGTGTAATGCTCCATCCCCTTGATACCACATACGTTGTCTAAGTTTTATGACAGACACAAATAAACAACTTATGTTTTTTTTTTTATTATCCTATTAAGCGAAGCCTAGTAGATTTTTAGCCTTTAAAAATTTTAAAACTGTTATAACTTGTAAACAAAGAAAATCGAACTATGTTTATACTTATGAAACTATTTTCATAAAATTACATCTACTTTAATAGTTTGTATTGAGGCTGGCAAATCATCCTTATTTTCTGCTTTATTATTCTTAAGTTTTGCTTTACTATCACGTGTTTTGAAGTGCACCTGGATGAGATTTTTACATTCATAAATCATTTTTCCATTTTACAAGTCTCTAGCTGCATTTGCTAATTGTGCTTCTGCTAGAAAGAAATATAGATATATTTTGTCACTTCTTCCTATTGTAATATATGCCTTTTCTTTCTTCTTTGGTCTTGGTGGAGTAGTTCTTGAAAGCCCCGTTCGTATTACGGTTGGATCAGACAAAAAGTGAATTAAAAACAAGATCGACTATTACACAGTTCTTGATTTTTGTAACGCTCAAAAGTTAAATGGTTGGAAAAATGTCTTTGTTGGTAATTTAGACATTGTTCAAAAGAACAAAACTTATTAGACTCTACAATTTCGATTAGATTTAATTCTCTCAGGGAAAAGTTTTGAAAAGAACTGCTTCTAAGGTTCTAATAATAAAATAATAATAAATTAAAAAGAAATACAAGATTTCAGATTGCCATACAAGGATACTCAACGAGTAGCTTTTTTTCAACTGCTAATTCATAAATTTTCACACATAGATTTTCATCATCTATTTCCCAGAATCTTGAGAACGAGCAAGATAGCTTCTAGATGGAAATGGATTTGGTCAAGAAGTATTTCCCTACATTTTAGGCGCGAAAGGTTTTTAATTCTCTAGTGCTCTTCTGCTCAGTTTAAGAGTTTTTGCAAAACTTTTATTAACAAGCTTCTCTTTTTTGCTTTCAGAATGCAGATTTCTCCTCTATTCTAATTTTCCCAACATGTTTGCAAAAATCTTTACAAACTATAGAAGGTTCTTATCGTCGTTGAATCAAAGATCAGAAATTGAAATAGCTAGAAAGTAGATACCATTAGTCAAAACTTCTGTCACTTCAGCTTGTTATGCAATGTGATGTGTACTTTCCATTCATGTTTGCACATTAATAAAAAAGAAGATTATGGTGAAGCTACCTTGAGGTAACTAAATAGTATAGCCTTACGGTTGGAGTATCGCGCTTGCGCGCGGGAACTGTAATCCTTAATTCCACCAAATTAATAATCTTTAACTTACAGCTTTCGTTGCCTACTTTAACAGTATACTGAAGAAATTACTTGACTTCTTGACTGAAAAAAACTTCTGTACACAATTACTTCAATTTCTTCTTTTCGGGATTAGACTCGACAGAGAATAAACAGTATATCCTGTCATCTTAACAAATAATATGAATCTTCTTTTTTTAAATTTAGTTTTCATCATCTAGCTAGATCATTGATTACAGTTCTTTTTATTAAATAGTATTAGGTTAGCATCTTTCTATAAATCAAAATGCAACATCTTTACAGCTTTTTTTACTGTAAATGTTAATAAGTAATTTTCTATAAATTAATGATTTTATGTCTAGACTACTTGTTTTTCTAAAGTTTAATATCAATCAATTTCTTTATTAATTTTATACACAATTCATTAATTCTAATCGTACAGGTTTTATAGTTCTACTACTATTAAGCGTTTATTCACGAACATCTGTATCTCTCTACTACGGCTATGCTTACTTCATTAACGTTTTATGGCAGTTTTATAAGTTTATGATCCGATTAAATGGTGATGAACGTTTAAGATCTGCACTAATTAATAAATTATACACACAAAGAGAAAACAAAAACATCATTAAGGTAATTGTTCTTCTTTTAATAACAACCCCATCTATCTGTTGGAAATTTAATCGTTTACGACGATGTTCACTTAATTATTTATCAATTTTATGACACGAGGATAGCTAACAAATTTGGAAATTCGTGTAAACAAGCACCAAGGTTCGTATGGCCATCATAATCTAGTCCATTATTTGGGAAAGTAAATAAGCAATCAAAGTTTGACATGTGATTGACAGCAGCAAGTAGCGACTGCTGTTGGCGTCCTCTGGTCGTGTTTGGGCAAGTAATGGTATTGCAAACACTTGCATGTGCCACTGTCTCGATAACAAAGAATAATAAAAAGAGTAATTTTTGTAGATTTAGTAGATCGAGCTCCCGCTGCGAGATTAAACCCCCGTCGTCTTAAGGAAGGGGGGTTGATATAGGAAGAAAAAAAAATGATTAATAAATACTATTACCCCTATTCTTTTTATAACTTGCACGAATCGATGAGAATTATTCACGTTATTCTTAGTACGCACTTACAATTCGTATGCGAATAATTTGAATAATGTATGGAAATATAATTTATGGAATGCATATATATTAGTTCCATTTTTTATTGCGTGTGCATTGCTTAGTTAAAAATTCAGCTTGTAGTAAACCATAAGTAGATACCCGATATAATAGCAAAATACAGATATACCGGAATACGAGGCGGAAGTTCTATATCTCGCAATAAATTTCCAGTTTTTCTTTCTTTCATCTTAATTAAATCTTCTGCTGTTAGTATTCCTCGACAAACTTTTTAAATAAAACAACTCTTTGAAGGCAAGAAAATTTAAAAAATTACTATTACTACTGTATTTATACGCTACATACTAGCATCATTTTATGTCCTTTTCTAGCATACTACATTATAAGTAGACGCATTTTTAACTATACAGCGAACGATGCCGCACTTTACATTACTGAAACTTATGTTGGGAATCGACAAACAACATGTCAAACGATTTCCTGCGTATTTATTTGTCGGACAGGTTAAGTCGCAAAGTAAGTGGATGATATGTCTCAACATACTTTTCTGTAGTATAAAAGTAATTTAACCTACAAATAGTAAATTTATTTCTTTTCTTGTCACGCAAGTTTCTGTACGACATGTCACTTTAACTGCAAGAACTAAAATACCCTTGTGCAAATTGCAAAGGAGAAATGTCAGCTTCAATAAGGTGAAGAAAATCAAGCTACCACTAGTTTTTGCTTATGTAGTAAAATATCAGGAAAGAAACAGACAGACATAACAACTTCAAGTAGTTGAAAATTCCTACTTTTAATATTTTAAAACATGGGCCAGAAAATATTTCATTGTAGTTCTTACCACTCTAAATGTTATAGATAATAATATATCAAAGCGTTTTCTAAACTGGTTTGGTGCTTACTCAACCTTAATAAATCAACACATTATGATAATGCTATGGCAACAGCTTATTTGGTTTACTGATAAACCTTCACGTTAATTTAGTATCTTTGTATTTTCTAATATTTTAACCCTTGGCAAAAACATTTTGCAGGACCCTAGAAAAAGAAACCTAAGCGAAACGTATTTTGACTATTTTGAGACCTCTATATCAACAAAATCTACAAAGGAAACAGTATAAGATTAAGGAGGATTCTGATTATGAGTATTAGACGGTAGAGTCAATTTCAAAAAGTTTACTTAAGAACAGAACAGTAATATTAAATTGCTATTATATCCCGTTTTGTCTGTATTTTCGTAGAAGGTTGGACATTTCTTTCATTTAAAAAAAATTGAGTTTGCTACCAAACAAACGATTTTAATTATTACTGAAAGGTAGTTTTGCGATGTATCAAAAAACATCAAAACTCGATAGAAATGTTGCCTGCAATACTTTTACAAATCAGTAAAACAAGGTAATATATGAACATAACTATTTTCTGTATATGAAAACTTGAGACTGCAAAGAAGCGTTTCTAAATTCTGTGTTCGTTACGGAACATCTTGATCATTTTCTTACTTATGAATAGTAGTGTTATACAATGCTGCAAGGCAAAAGTCAATGTCTCGTAGCATGACTCGGTCCAGCTTGTTTTTACTCGATTCATTGTTAAATTCATTCGATAAACTTGTACAGGCTTTTGGAAAACAAAAAGCTCAAAAAAGAGTAAGTGATCCAAAAAAACCTAGGAAATCAGTTTGCAAAGTCTTTTTGTCTTGAAAGACTTAATTGACTTAAAATGTATTTACTACTAAGGCTAACCAGAAACGCCTGATATTCTAAATTGGATTTGTAGGACGAGATCTGCAAACATTATAGTTCTATTCAAAAAGCTCGACTATCTCGAGAAACCTACTCGACGTAAAAAGCCACACCAATACAAAAAGCCTGACTGGTACAAAGAACTCGAATAGTCCAAAAAGCTTGGCTTGATTGGCCTTGAAGAACCATAAAGTCCTTGTGTTAGTAAAAGTTTAATGAATGTAAACAAATCGGCAGATTCGGCCTAAAAGGCCTGAAAACTAGTGCAGAATTTATACAAAAGCTTTTTACAGGAAAAGTGACTAACGAGAAAGATTTTGTCGGTTTGGAAAAAGCAACAACCGAAAAATCAGAAAAATTGAAAAAGTTTGATAAATTCCGTTAGCCCTAAAAGTCTAATTTACTGAGCCGAAACGATCAAAGCATGTAAATTTAAATAGTAGGGCTTTAGCTAAAGATGTGCAGAATTCAGACTTAATAATCGGAAGTGTAGCTCACACTAAGAACATTTTTTACAATTTCTAGTTTCACAACAAAATAGCATTTTCAGTAAGTATTGATTTTCCATAACTTTCTTGAACGGCTCAGGCTGCTCTTTACCTAAAGTTCTATTTACTGGAAAAATATTTTAGAAGCTAAATTAGTCTCACTCTTTATTAACACATGAAGATAGTAGAAATTATTCTACGTTGTATAAAACAAGGTTTGGTAACTGCGTAAGAAAATGGTTTTGTCACATTGCTTTCTTTAAGCTTTTTTTGTCAAATGAATTTTTTGCATGCTTCTTGCAGTATCTGCATAATGGGCATTCTTCTAATGTATTACGGACACAGGGAAACAACAACTGAATTTTTCGGAAAGCGTTAAAGGGTGACGAGCAAGCTGTATATGTAGTTCAGAAAGAATCAAAAACAACACCGTAACAACAACTTCCAACTTTTACTAAATGAGCTTTTGATTAGCAACTATTTATTTCATATTTCATAAATGACAAGAGACGCTATGACTGTCATTACATGATGACTACATTTCTGTCACAGATATTGGACTACTTTAATTGAATGAAAGTGTAACTTTTAGTCTAGAAAACAAAAAACAAAAGAACCAAAGGTTTTAGAGTTTTGAAAGTTTCCTGTCTATTGTGACACATTTACAGTGGCAAAGATTTTTTCGCGATGTGCAAAACTATTACATACATTTTCTGTAGATGCTATGAATAATCTGCAGTAGTAATTAGTAACTGAGGGCTTGCAGATCTCTGAAACCCAAAAAGCTTATGAACAGTCTACGAAAATATAGAAAATTCTTGTTGATGTTCAACTTTGTGTTCAGACTCATTATTTTATTAAATTCTTGATACTAGTAAAATATGACATGTAAAGGTCAATTCCTAAAGAGGTAACAGTTACTGATACAGATACATTTTTGTTTTAGTTTTTTTCTTGTGATTGTTTTAAATAACATAAACATTAATATTTTAAAAGCATAGTATCCTTTAAGCACTAATCAAAACTCCAACTGACAAGTGTTAATATGCTATGAATGAATATACTGTATTGCACAGAATGAATCAAATTCTATGAAATTGCAGGGTATCTCCAAAATTAAACGACTGAACCCAAATCACTGAGCTACTGTTGTGAGCTGTGGTCATTGTCGCAAGCGTCTGTTTCTGGGTTGCAAGCAAACAATAAGTTTTCAAAACTTTGTCCCTTGGTTATTTGAGAAGATATATCTAATTTACGTAGGTTTAGAGAAAATCGCTAAATTAAGTTTTTGTTTTAGATATTCAGTTATTTTATATTAATTGGAAAGCCTACTCTACAAAACGTCCCAAATTCTGGTTTCATTATTTTGAATTAAGGAAGCTAGTAGATATACGACAGACTAATGGAGTCAAAGTTGACAAATTCCGTGCTCAATAATATACCAAAAAGGAAATAATAACAATAATAAAATTATTTCAATCCCGTCAAACTGTTTAGTTCTGAGGGTCTCGCGATTGAGTACACCTAATGCTGAAGGATACCAAAAGGATATCAAATTATGAAGAAGGTAGGTGTAAGGGGATAGCTGCAAGTCAAACTGAATTTCTAAATCAGCGAAACCTATCGTATACTACTTTTGCCAGAGAGAATAGGGAAACAGAAAAGAAATCATACCTCAGAATTTTAAAAAGAGGTAACCTTTTGAGATGAAAAAGATCCATCGACAAGCAATAGCTGATTTTGGGCCGTAGATGAATTTTTGCAATAAACAACAATGTTTGGAAAAGCTCCAATCCCCACATCTGATTCTCTGCAATGGTTATAAAAGATAAGTCACTTTTTAAAAGTGTTCTTTCAATGTTTAGGCTGGAATCAACAGCAGATGTAATATGCATTTGAAATATATTACCAGAAATGTTGGAATACGTTAACAAACGTTGATGTAACACGATGGTGCACCAGAACACTTTTACTTATGGTTTCCAGATATCTCAACCAAACACCTGAAAGGAGGTAAAACGGCCCACGTGACCCAGTGACCTCCACACTTACTTCTAAGATTTAACGCTACTGGATTTTTTTCCTGGTTGGCTTTATGAGAAGTCTTGTTTGTGAGACTACTGTTTAGTACATACAAAACAAACTAGGGATTTTTGTAAAGGTGTATTAAGACGTACCTTATTCAGCAAAAGTTACTAAATTTTGGTTTTTTGGTTTGATCATCCAGTTTACTATCGCATAAGCTTCATACTTGTCACTATTTGATTGGGTTATAATAAGAATTTTACAATAGGTGATCTTTCCTTTCGGAACTTTTTCTTCTTTCTGGTATCTAACATAAAGACAACATTTGTGGACATTGAACATTAAATTTATTATATCACCATTTGATATCTGGAAACTTTGAGTTAGTGGAAAAATTGTAACTGATGTGGTAGCATCGTGTCAAAAAAAGTTCGTATATCTTATATCCAACTATCGGCAACCACGCATTTGGGACATTATTTTAGTATCACCCATAGATGAAAACCAGAAAATACCACTGTTCTACCCAGAATTGTTGAAAATAATACAAAAAGAAACCTTGAAAACAGTTTTCCAAAGTTAGACATTTTATCAACGTATTCCCACATGTACGTATCCATGGAAAGATGGTAGCTGGGAGCAATTTTCAGTCTCACATATTCTTACTAAAAGCAATGATTTTTCTTGATATTAAGGCAGATTTGGACAACGAAAAGAATTTTCATTAAGTTTCATTATTTCGGAATTGGAGATCTTCTTCTGTAAAAACTAACGAGACATATATGCAAATCTGTAACCAAATCCCGAGAAGGGCGGTTTATGAAGCTTATAATAAATAAAGTATTATAATTAATTTTATTCTTTTGTTTAATAGTAATATTGTTGATTATATAATTATGCATGTAATAATTATACAGATATAAATTAGAATGAAAGCTATGTTGTATTTTCAAGTTTTTTTTATGTAGACTGCATCTTCTTTGTTTATTGTTTCAGTAGAACATTATTAGAACTTTGCGTGCAAGGTACACTATAATGTAATTAAGCTTCATGTATTTTTCAACAGTTCACCTGTTAAATACTAATAGTGTTTCACTTGTCGGTTCTAATAAAAAAATTAAAAATAAAAAAACTATTTATTAATAACATCCTACAAGTAATTGTAAATTATTATTCGCATACAAGAAGCTATCACGCTGAAAAATAATTATTAGATTGCAGAATAAAATCGCTGCAACTAAGTAATACAGCTGGTAAACAATATTACATGAATTAACCACCACTATAATTTATATTTACCTACACTTCAGTCTTTAACCAATTATGTCATGCTGTTGTGAAGTTCCCTGAAAGTTATTCTGTAATAAATATTAAAAACTGTTGTACGTAGTTTTCAATTTATTTTATGCCTTCCTTTCAACGGTTGTAATTATTTTCTCTTCTTTTATATGTATCAAAATTTATACATAAATAAGTTTTTGGAATTCCCCTTTTTAGTCTCAAAAGGTTTGTTTGTTGAAATTATAAGATTATCACTTGTATAATATATTGCGGGTGTTGTAAATTTAAACGTGTATGGAATATTTATCTAGAATCTTATAATATTAACAGAGAATTTTAAAAAGTAAAAATCTAAAGAGAATAAATTTAGTCTTGTTTATTTTATGTTCGCTAGAGGTCAGAAAATATTTATAATAATATTTTTATCTAAGGTGTTATCAGAGTTTTGATTCCTTCAAACAGTATTAGAATTTAGAAATTGTCTAACAAGTTTAGTGTTTAGTAAATTAGTTCGTCGCTTGAGAACAGAACTGCTCTATGTCGAGTACCTTTTATTTGTCTATTTAATGTGGTATGTATGTACAGCGTTACTTAAACAGGATATTAATTAAAAAATTTAAGAATTTTGGACGAATTAGTAATAATAACTATCTAATTTCTTACCATAAACAAATCATCCTGCATATAGTAAAGCTGCAGGTATACTAGCCGAGATTCATACAAATATTTTGTTACTTACTGTTCTTTGCATTCATATGCATATTATCCAATGGTTTAATAAATATCTCAGCATCTAGATTTATTTTAGTTTATTTGGAAAATCTTCTAAAATCCAATTTATAATTTACAAGACCTGGTTTCAAATTTCAAGTTTCTATTTTCTTAGTATGTAAATCCATAGATGCCAGGACAGTAACATACTTACTTATACGAATTTGGAACGAAACACACCGACTTACATAAGTACTGTTCAAATGATAAATATTTAAATGACTTCAGTACCGTCGCGTCGGAAAATTATCTATTAGTATGAAGTTTGATACGAGGGTTGCTATTTATATTTCTGGCCTAACAATGAAAAAACAAGTATTTATGATCGAAACTAGTTTTATTGTTTTTCAAAATATTCTCCATTAAGATTGATACACTTTTCCATGCGTTTGAACCAATTTTCGAAGCACTTTTTCCACTCTGTTTGAGGCAGCTCCAAAATATGCGTTTTGAAACAAAAAACGGCTTCTTCTGGTGTTGAAAATCGTTGACCACGCAGTTTGTTTTTGATGTACGGGAATAAAAAGAAGTCATTGGGTGCCAAATCAGGGCTGTATGGTAGATGGCCAATCAACTCGACCTTCTGGCTGGTTAAATATTCAATTGTTTGAGCAGCGGTGTGAGAGCTTGCATTGTCATGATGAAGCACGATTCGCCTCTTCTTTGAAGTTTTCCGAATTTCTCCAATGACTTCTGGCAAACAAATGGTTGTGCACCATTCAGAGTTGACCGTCTTACGTTGCCCTAACGTCACTGTTGCCACATGACCGGTAATGCCAAAGAAACAGGCAACCATTTGCTTCGATGTGCTTCTTCCGCGAACAACTTTTGTTGGATTTGGCTCGTCTTGAAAGACCCACACAGTTGATTGCTGTTTTGTTTCGGGGTCATATGCGTAGATCCATGATTTGTCACCTGTACAGATGTTATACACAGCCTTTGATGCACCTTTCGCAAATTTTTTCAACATTTCAATGCACCAGTCGACGCGAGCCTTCTTTTGAGCATTGGTCAGGTTATGCGGGATCCAACGGAAACAAATTTTTTTTACGGCCAAATGATCATGTAATATCTTGTTGATGCTAGTCATAATAATGCCCAAAGATGCCTCAATCTCACGGTATGTCACATGACGATCTTGCTTAATCAGTTCACGCACAGCATCGATGTTTTCAGGCACAACGACAGATTTTGGACGGCCTTCACGGATTTCGTCCTGGAGTGAACATCGGCCACGTTTGAATTCATTATACCAGTTTTTTACAGTGCTGTAGGATGGAGCTTCATCGCTATATAATGTATTAAGTTCATTGATGCACTCTTGTCGTGATAATCCACGTCGAAAGTTATGAAAAATAATTGCACGAAAGTGTTCACGGGTCAATTCCATTTTTTACTAGGGAATGCACTTTTCAATTAACTGCAAACAACACTAGTCGCACTCAAATGACAAAATGTTGTGGTTGAGGTTATGTTCAACAATGTAAAGTTTACACCGAAAATGTCAGCTGACGCCTGGAAACAGTCAGTGTTGCCAAGGCCAGAAATATAAATAGCAACCCTCGTACTCAAACATGCTAGGTAAGTGAATCTGCTCATTCTCTTTCACAGTCTTTAGTTTTTTACAGCTTATGTTAAAGTGCAGTACAAATCTTACAAGGAGACTGATCTAGGTTAGTCTTAGTCATTAGCAAAGATAAAGTAAAAACTGCCTTGTAAAAACCTCCTTTTTTCAGTTTGGCATTGATTGGAATGTTTCAAAACCTCTATAGAACTATGTACCTCCTATTTTGGATACCACTTTCTATCATCTTAAAACTTTTTCTCCAGTTGTAAAAAGTAATCAGAAAAGTACTAAGATTAACAGGACTGATAGAGCTGTTTTGGCTCAGTATTATATGATGATAAATACTATGACAAATTGATAAAAACTACTCTTATAATTCTGTAAATTTTAAAGCCAAATCCTTTTTTACTGTAATAGGCTCAGATTTTTAAATTCCTGCTGAACATGATACCTAAGGTAACAGAAAACTTCAAAAACCAATACTTTGGTTTAATGCTACTATTGTCTATACCAGCTGATAACCTATAAGTAAAATGTTTTCCACGTACTTAGCAAATCTATATGTTAGGCTAGATTGTTTTTCAATAAACAATCAAGAATCAATTTCAGAAGTTACATACAATGATTTCATTCTCATATGACGATCATTTTTTTCCCGTCACTCAAATAATGAACTATTATAAGAAAGAAAATTACTGAAATCGTCATGCTGTTCTATATGGTAGTATAAGAAAGAAGCTCTCATTACTGTGATGTATTATGAAGAAGCCTATCATTACTATCATGCCTTTCATTTGATTTTTTAACAAGATGTGATGTGGCAAAATAAGAACCTACACTTGAACTGTAGGTACATCAATGAAGAAACGTCATACCTATAACCAAAACTGGACAAGATACGTTAAGTGTGCAAATAAACTGTTCTTTAGTTTGATGCACACAGCAATCAGTAACGTATCGTTTTCTTTATGTCTTGCCTACATGGACACTACTTTCGTACTGTTTGATGATCCTATTTTATGCTTGTGCAAGACCATCTCTAGGTTAGGTTTGCTCAAGAATGATTGCCTCAAAAATACATTACACATTTGTTACTTCACGTGATCTTTCGATTGCCATCTTGAAGCTTCTTTTAACAACTTAATACATGATACTGAGAAAAATGGATTTAGAGAAATCTTGTTAAGCGTCATTGGAAAAGAGGTTTTTGCAAATAGTTCAAAAATTAAAAATCTTTTTAAGATTAAACAATAAATTACAAAAACAATGAATTCAAAACTATAACTACATAAAATAATAATTAAAAACTTAACTACATAATAAAAAAGCTTACTATTGGTAAAGGTCTATTAACTTCTATGGTACGGAGTTGCCTCTTTATCTACCCAATCAATCTTTGGACGATTGTTATATCAACAATCTTTCTAAAGAACCTTGCCGCTCCATCTAGAAAATACGAAGAATTTCCCTTCTAAACAAGTTACAAATTCCTCATCGAATTTCTAATTTGTGAGAGATGGAGCAACACTTTTTAGCAACGAAACATTATGACATTTCAAAACTTAGTTATTGACTTATTACCATAGTTAAGGATGACTTGATGTATTTACATTTGTTAGTACTTCTTCGACGATAGGAAATTCTTAGAATTTCTGCAACAGAAAATTAGAAAATTGAATTCATTCACTTATTTATCTACTCCAGAATACATATATGTAAGTTCGTATTATCATTTAGACTCATTCTCAGTTAAGCATGGGTGCAGTCACTAATTTCAATAACTTTCAAAAATCTTGAACCTTGGTAATCGATGTTTCTGGGACAAAACCAACAAACGAAACAATATTTTTATGCGATATTTCGGTATAAACAAGACTATTTACGAAAAGATGAAAAGAATGTCAGTAGCTGTGAGACAAACCTATGGTAAGAGCAAACTTTAGCAGCAAGTAACCGAACTGCGCAATTACAAAAGAAATCAAACAAAGGGTAATCTGTATCTTACCTTTACGAGGAGAACAAGCAGAAGCATGGATTCTAATAATATGGGCAACTAATTTCCATTCTCCATTGTCTATCCAAAGATATTTTACATTTTTACCTAATATCTTTTTTGTTTTTCTTCAAAGTGATTTTTAAAAGAAGTAGATAACTCAGCTTTTCCATTGCTCATTTGACAAGGCTAAGTTAAAGACCGTATGTACCTTAACTCTTCTCATTGCAGTAACCGAAGGAGGGAGGAGGATTGAGAGGATCCATACAACAAAATGATATTATTGAGTTTTGGGCAATATTCTCAAACCATGGTGAGGAGGTATGAGATCAGAAATTCAGTGTGCAGAAAGATCTATCCAAAGAACAAGATATTGCAATTGTTCCAGTAAAAAAATGTAACCTGCAAAAAAGAATAGCCTATATTTTGATAGCTTTGAACTGGTAACTGATTTCTAGTATTTCTATTGAGCTTTACGTCAACTCTATCTTCCATTTATCATGATATGACAAAAATCATGTAAACCTTTCAAAAACGCATTTGCTTTATTACAAATTCAATTAAAAAGTGATAAAGCTTTTAGAGCCCCAGAAGTTTTGTACTTTTCTTCTAATACATTTTGTAAAAAACATATAGGCTCGATTATTATTAGTTCCTGTAAATTTATTAAAAATTTACACCCGTTGATTACTAACACGTGATATTTAATATTCCACATAAAAAGGATGTCTAACTGTATTAGAGATAGCTTAGTGAGCTTTAATGATAGTTTGTTGTTAGAAAGCCTACAGCTTTTTTGTAGCTTGCAATTTCCATATTTAAATTTGTAATAAAATATGAATGAAATTCATAAATAAATTAAATTCCTAATTAAGTATGCAGTATATTTATGAAATTAAATTTCATTGCAACAACACCTTTCAAGTTGTATCATTAGTGAAAACAATTATAATCCAGTTAATATTAGTAATAGATAAAATCAACAATAAACACCTACAACTATTAAAAGAATAACTTTAAGTCATCATTCCATTTTATATATTCATTTATGCATTGAAAATATACCTTAAAATATGCATATTTATTTATAACCACCTTTACTTTCCTATATGAAAATGATCTTTGGTATTGTGTGTTGTTTAATGTTACTAATTGCGAAATAATAATTGTCTCGTTACGGCAGCAACAAAACAATTTAGAACGTAATATTTGCATAGTGTAGCATTGTTTAATGTAGGAATTTTCAATTGCGTTAATACCTCAAATACATCAAGCCATTAAAACCTTTTTTAAATTTTAAAATGCTTAAGAGCTTTCGGAAAGATCCTATCAATTCGTAAACGGGTTTTTCAACCCAGTGTTATGTATTGCATTTTGTAGTATGTTGGGGTACCACACCCTAATAAAATTTTTAAATTATTTTATTTGACTTGCGAATAATTTATTAAAGTGCAAGGTTTTAAATATGCAGCTCGTTAATGCTGAAAATTTCTTCTAGAAAAAGAAATAAGGAAAAAATGACTTTTAAGGTTAAGAAATCAGACTATTCTGATTGAAGCAACTTTAGTAAATTCAGTTAAAACGGCTGTTTTATTAATAAATAATAAAAAGAAATTTATGGGTACAGAAGGAATTTTCTGTTTTAAAATGTAATTACAGATTGAGCTTAAAATAAATGCAGTTTATAATGGATATCCACTGACAAAAAATGACGTATTTATGTCCGGAAATGCTTCCTTAAAAAGATATCTCCTCCTACAAATATGTCTTGGCATGAATTAATATTTAAAAAAATAAGATTTACGACGATTGTACCTATCATCGTTTTGTAAAGCAAAAATTTGAAATAATTTTAAGGAATGTGAACAGGATTTTTATTTTTTTTTGCTCAGATGATTTAGTGAGTTAACACTAAAATAACGTATTACAATTGCAAATCTGAGAATTTATTATATTTATGTCATTTAAATTATTATTAAGATTATAATAAATTTTAAAAGAAATTTTGTGTAGTCTACTATTTGTTTTATCTTTAGCTAAATTTTACTATAATTTTTCTTTTCGTACGTAATACCAAATAAACGCATATTTTAGTAAACCTTATACTTAAATACCTAACAGATAAGCTTTCAATGTCTTCAGCAAACACAGTATTTTTTATTTTAAATGCGAAATTCAACTTTGTAAGGTTTGATGAAATGACTTTTCAGTTTCTATTTTGATCGACAATGAATTTCTAACAGATAGAACTACATCTTTTAGTACAACAAGTCAAAGTTAAATGAATTACAAGCTCGAAGTAAAAAAGAAATCTCAGCAATTGAATAAGAATGACAACCAACTACTTGACGTAACTGTACAAACTGACAGTAACTAGTGTAACCTTAAGTGCTTGTCTTTGATGCTCAGAACTTGTTACAGTCAACTGTTTGTACAGGTTTCAGAACTATTTTAGCATAACAACTACAAACAGTCAACTATAGTAATAGCGCGATTTTGAATGTAAAGACCGACAAAGACAATTCGGCATTTGGAATAGACCTCAACGTAATCTATTACGGCCTCAAAACGGTTTAAGTCTGCTTAAATAAGCAGATTTATTGAGCTTCAACTAACAAAACGATATAAATTGTCCCACTAACAATTTTATATTACTAGGTGTTTTGTAAAAAGTCTCAATTGGAAATTGTATATTCACAGTAAAAACAACTATGGGAAATAAGTCTAGCTTAGATAAGAAGACACGTCTTTGACTGTGAAATCTATTATGTTAAAAAGTTTCTGTGCAATCTAACCATCCAGATCTTCACAACGGTGTTTCTTAAGGATTTACGTAAGGAAAGAAAATTCATTAAGTCGAATATTATTTAATGTAATAGTGAATAAAACAAATGAAATACTATGATCAATCAGAACGCTTCTGATGAGAAAGAAAACAAGAAACGCAACAAGTTTCGCAGATGATTTAGCCCTTATTATAACAAATAATGAAGAAAACTTGCAAAGACTGTTGGTTATACTATAGCTTCCATACTACCGCAAGGAAGTACAACATGGAGGTATGAGAAAAATCTAAAGTACTATCTGTAACAAAAACAAGTGGGGGAATTTTAGAAAACCTCAGAGAAATAAGAAAGAAGCAAATAAGCATACTGTATTTAGACAGAAAGAAAAGTAAAAATCTCCAAAGCTGTATTGAGACCCACATTGGCACGTGAAGCGGAAACGCAAGTAGATACCATAAAAACAAAGCAACTTGTTAGAATAACAGAAATGCACACAACAGGGTCAGTAAGGGATAATAGGGAAAACCAGAGTATGTAACATAAGAAATGAATGAGGTGTAGAAAATAAAGAAGAAAGGAATGGAACGACTATGTAGAAAGAGCTGATGAAAATCGATTAATAGAAATAACAGCTGAAGATATTGGAATGAAGACTGGCAAACAATATTAATTAAAAAAAACTAGTAAAAATAAAATAGATGATGAAAAATAATCAGAAGAAGAAGAAGTCGAAGTAAAAGAAGAAGTAAAAAAAAAATTAAATTGCAGCTTTCAGCTCATGTAAAGTAAAAGTTGTCGGTAATTGTGAAAGTGTTAGAAGTATCCAAGAGTGTCAATTGATATACCAAATAGCAACTAAACTGAATGATAAGTATATTCTTACATCATGGTAACTGTAATGAGTGAGAAACGTAAATAACTACTGCTGGAAACTAATAAAATTAACAATTACCATTTGAGAAAACTCTCTGTCACAATTTGTTATTGATTCAAAAGACTCTAAAGAGGCTAGACAGTAAACTATTTAACTGAATTAACAAATGACAAACTGAAGAAAAGACTAGAAAAACGAAAATAAACATTTTGACAATTTCTTGCTATTCTGTCTCTGTAAAAAGAAGGAAGTCTCTTGAACCTACAGGAAGTTTTACAATCAGTCTATGAAGACACAAACACGTAGATAGCAGTTTGTCACATATAAGAAAACATGCGACGAAATAAATGTTTAAAACTTTTGCTCAAGCCTTTCTTAAAGAAAATAAAGAAAATAATCGTTGCTTTTATTGAATTTGATCAAGTGCCTTCAACTTCTGAAAACTCCCAAAGTTTCTACATCATCATTTCGTTATTACTTCTATGTCAACCACCACAGATTACAGGATTCTTAAAACTTTATTATTTTTATGTTGACTGTGATGTCTGTACTCTGATTTTTGATTTTTGGGACATCTGTCCATAATGTAACAGAGACTGCAATTACCCCAGTTGTTCACTCGAAATAGTCTATTCTATCGAATACTCAAAATCTAAAACAACAAAGGCAAACTTGATCTATATATTCTGGCATATATTTAATATCTTCTTGAACGTTATCTACACTACGAGATTACGAGATTAAGCAACACGTAAACATACCAAAACTAAAACAGTATTGTGTCAAAAAGTACATGTTTAGTATCTTGATACATAGTTCTTATACATAGAAGCAGTAGAAGTTAGTTATTTTGACTTTGATTGTGTTTTGGTAAACTGATCTTCTTTACTTATATTACAAGACTGCCTTTCTTGCATATAGTAACTAAATATGGTGGTTCTTTCGTTAGAGTTGAGCATTTATTTTACGTGTATATGGACCTTCCAAGGCATAACATATATTCGTTTGAAGGAAGTGGTTAATAAATTTGTTTAAATATTAGGTACTACAATGTTTTAGAAGATAACCTGCAAGATACTTGAAAACCATAAAATATGTTAGAAAAAAGTTTTTATCTAAGGTTGAGAACTTATAAGTAGAGCAAAACAAGTAACTGTCGAACAAAGACAATATCATAGATGCAATTTCCTTATAAATCAAAAATAGAAAACTGGTAGAAAAAAAGTGATTTGAAATTAAAGAGCATTGGTGCTTATAGTAATTCTGTTTTTCTATTTTTTTAACAAGATGTCTAGAAATTTTAATTATTTATTTTGTTAATTGATTTAAACTAATCGTTGAAAGTCCTTTGCATATGCACCTTAATCTACAGATTTTCATTTTTCTTATTAAACCTTTTCGTAAACACTCAGAAATTTGCATGTAACACTTCAAGGGGGAGTTTTACTTAATTTAGAGATTTCTCTCAATCCCTTTTTGCAAAAATAAAAAAAAACAAGATGGGTTAAGAACAAATTGTTTTTACCCTCTTCTACAATTCCCAGACGACTGATTGCAAGGTTTACGGTTACACCACTAAATTTATTATAGAAGGTAAATGCAACCCCTCTTTTTGTACATAACAGAATTTTTGGTTTTAGGTTTGGCCTTTTTCCAAACAAAAGGAGAAAATTATTTATTTAATTTCTTATTTAATTTATATTTGCAATAGACATAATAAATGTGGAGTAATTTAATTTTGGGATTTATAACATCTAAACAACGCTTCCATTTTATATCGTTTTTTGTTGTTGTTATTTTAAAATTATTATTGAAAAAAACAATAATTATAATTTGTAAACGAAAAGTTTGAAAGGTCAATTGTAAATATAAAAACCTATGAGAATAAATGTACAATAACCCTATTATTTATATTTTAAAAATATAGGTAAACTTTGATTGCTTCTTTTTTTATTAACGAAGTGTTTTTCAAAAAGGCAAAAAAAAAGTTTTGTTTTACTGTTCAAAAAGAAACAAACCATTAGTTTCAGAGGTTTGCAAAAGAACTGCTTCATTTTTTTTCCAAATATGATATATAAAAAAATTGATAAATCCTGAAATACGAGTTAAGCTCCAAGATACTACTTGGTGTAGAATCAGAGAAATGGGATCTAAAATCTGTATTTACAATCAAATTTATAGTTGTAAGCAAATTGATGAAAATGTGAATATATGTCGGTAAGAACAGAAAGCAAGAAAAACGGGGGTCTTAAGATAATCTCCGATATAGTACAAGAAATAAGCGAGCATACAATCCCGTACCTGGTGCACATTTCAAAGCTCGCGCCGGAAACACTGGCATCTGATGACGCAACACGCACCAAACCAAAGGGTTAAAACCACGCCTTCCTGACAATATGGCCTCTAGTTCCATTGGTTGAGGAGCGCCTCGTCCTTGACGCCCACCTGCCGTTTTCTATGTGACAGATTGACGAAGCGCTCCGCCTAACCCGGAATAAAAAAGCACCAGTTGCTCGGATTCGCGGTGCTCGCGGGTCACGTGAACTTCGCGCCACTGTATCACGTGGCCGGTGAATACGCGTACACCGGCTCACGTGGATCTAACCGCGTGGTTGCAAATGTGCATGGTGATTCAGGATTTTTCTACTATGTGTTGTTCGTCTATAATAATGTTCAAGTTGTTTTTAGTTGCGTTTGTTTATTTCTTTTTCTTGTGTTTATGGACGAAGGTGTGTAACTAATTATTGTTTTCTGCTTATTTAGTAGTATACAATTTTAATGTAGTCTTGAATGGATATTGTTTTCTCGATAGTTAATAAAATATTTCATTATTGAGATGTCTATTGTTCTTTCTTATGTTTTGCACGTTAATGGTATTCATACAATTTAATGTAAGGAGTTATGATTATAGAATTATTGTATTTAGATACAAAAAGATATAAAAAGGAATGTTAAACAATGTCAGAAAGAAGATTAATTTGTATCAATATCATAATTTCTTGTAAATAATTACAAATGTATGCAATAAGTTTTACAGGATAAATCTGACGTACTTGTAAACTAGTTTAGAAACAGGTACACCGTGTCTAATTGCCAACAGCAATTATTAACAAAAGGTATAGCCCCACTTTTGAATGAATTTCTTATTGATATCCGGATAGTTATCCGAATCTCATCAATCAAATGTGGGGTTGAATGGCCTATTGTAACAATCTAAATGTAAGTCAGGTAGTGAGATTTTGAATTTTATTTTTATGATATTATTAATTTTTAATTTACTGTTACTGTAGTAAAAATCTCTTTTGACATAATTATTATAACTTTGTAAGTGTATAAAACTGTTAGCTAATAAAGAATTGTTTAACTTTAGATATTAACCTGTACAACTTAAAGCCCCAAATCTACGCCCACTTGTTGTTCGTAACTGTTCTGTTCTCTTGTCATATCACCAAGTATTCCGAACACATTAAATGCTTACGATCAGAAATAGACATTATAATTTTTATGTTTTCATCGGTTTACCGTTTAGCATTTAATGATATATAACCAAATTATGTCTACAAGATCCAAAGGTACATACATAATAACTAACTGTAACCCAAGCAAACACATAATCACATACATTGGTAGTTCATTTAGATATTTGAAAGTATGTTAGATTAGAAATAAAAGTTTGTAACCTTTCAAATTCTAACTCATGCTCAAGATGCAATTTTATACTTAGGGAAATATTTTTTTTAAATCCATATTTTTTTGTAACTCGATCCTACACATTTTAATTTTGAAAGCTATATACAAGAAACTTCAAAATCTGTGTACCGACTTTTACATGGGCATTGAAAGACAAAACTTAACAGTCGCAGTCTTGTATTTTTTCGTTTTATGATCCATGAAATATTTAAAAAATAAAATGAGATGTCGAAAAGCGCCACTTTACTGAATTTCTGAAACCTTGTCTTGTATCCTGCAAATTTTCTTTCCTTCATTCTTTTGTCATTAACTTAAACCACAACATATTTTCTAACAACGTCCAAAATCATTAAAAGGTGTGTACTCTACCGAAAATGCATTTCTGTTGTTATGTACGTTTTCGTTGTTCAGAACATGTTACTGCCAACGGCAATGAAATGTACTATAAACATTATAAAGCATAAGTTAATTTACAGCTCAATTGATCTAAATAATATATTTATATAGCAATATGGTTTAGCATAGTCTAATTAAACGATTTTCCAATTATGGTATCCTATACAAATAGGTAAATCAAAACCAAGATCTTGCTGACGCAACTATCAACTGAACGCTCCTAATTCTTGTCATATTCTCATGAAGTCCTTCTTGCGGTTTAGACTGAAGTAAGCACTAAAATAGTTTAAAGATATTTCTGTCAACGACAGAATATTTGTTTGGGCGTCTTTATATCAATTCTATTAAGAGCTGTTAAAGATTAATTGTCAATGACTCTTGGTACATGGATTTTACGAATTTTTCTAGGCCAATATCAAACTGCAAGTTACATGGCTAGTCCATCTTGACCATTTCGCGTTTTCCAAATATTTAATAAATAAACATTCACAGAAAGAGTCTTAAACACATTTCTGAGTTGGGTTGATTAAAAGTCGAATGTTCGTTTTAGGCTTCCCATTCATTGACATCTCAAGTTAATTTGTTTCATACGTTTCAGATCGAGTTAGGCTGTGGTCAAATACACGGTCTGCTTTATTTAGGATTAAAAATACATGTCAGACTGTGTTTACGTTTAAAAAGGGCGACGAGCCTTTCTAGGTGGTGCGGATGATATTCATTTGGACATCGAAATTTTTATCACTCTGTAGAAAACTGAAAGTAGCCGAAGTTTGAATTATTAATTTGTTACAGTTTCAACAGGTTCTTATAGCAGCGGTGAGTTACAAATTTTTGACCAAAATGATGTATTTAAAGTTTGTTTTAATTGGTTCTACTTCCAAATCTATGATTTTGACGTCATACAGTGACCATGCAGTCCAGTTTCTTGCACACTCAATCTTAGAGACTGTGGAAAGTGGATTTTGATTTTGCTGATAGTCTATAAATCGATATTGAAAGATTCTAAGCCGGTTTACTAGATTTGAAAATAAATAATCATCTGTACGATCCAGCCTTGATTAGAAAACAATTAAAGCTAGAGTAAGCAATGAAAACTGTAATAAGTTTAATGTATAAATAAAGAGTGAGGAAGGATTTTCTGTTGATTTTAATTGCATATTTTATGTGTAGGTATAATACTGACAACCTTCTGAAGTTCCGTCAATGACAGTTGCAAGTAATAAAGTTGTCATCGTTTCAAATTTTTCTAAAAAGGTTCAAAATGCACTTTAGTGTATAGTACCAAATAAGAGTTTCCTTACATGGTCAAGTTAATTGTTAGTAAACAATTGCAGTTTAATATTTATTTATTTATTATTTAAAAAAAAGTCTGCTTTGCTCAATTTTTTGAGTAAAATAAAAGATGACTCCTGAATGAAAGTAAGTTATAAAAATTCTATGTTTCTAACCAAACCGAAAGATTTTTATTGTTAGTTGGATTCTTTGCCTCTTTTTATAATTTTTACTTTTGTTATCAAGGTATTCTATTTTAGAGAAATCTGCAAATGGTTATTTCCAGCTAGTATCTAAGAAGACGTGGATTTTTGCCGAAAAACAAAACACTTTTCTTTACTTTGGTTGTTTTCATAAACAATGCAAGTTTTAATCATTTGAATCAATTGGACGCAAAGGTCCTCTTATGCAAGATAATAAAGGCCCACAATCAGCAGGAAAAAATATCCATAACAACTGGATTTGTGTTTAATTACATTACATAATTTAGGTACATTATTCAATGTATTATTTGGATCATGAAATGTTTGTACTATTGTTCTTGAATTCTAAAGTGTACTATACATACTATACCTAAACCTAATAGATAATGTCAGAGAATTGTACAGAAACATGAAGCTAATAGTTTTTAGTACTTTATGCTCATCTCAGAAATGGAGGCACTGAAAGTAGTTTTTACTTCATTATATATTTCGAAAATCCATTTAAGTCTTCTAAGCTGGATTATTGCTCTACGTATGTGCTTCATGCCTCCAGACATGTAACTTGAGGGAAAGAATCTTCAAAATCATAATTGTTCAAATGCAAAATTTTAGGAATTAAAATATAAGACACTTGTTTTAGAAGTGAAAAAGGTACAGCTTTTGCCAAATTAAATGATTAATCTGAAGGATCTAAATCGCGTAATAATTAATGCTCATTGTATGTTTCTATTACAATTAATAAAAAGATCAATTGTTTAGATACATATTTTCTTAAATTTACAATACATAATTATAATAAAAACCTGTAAAGAACAGTAATTATTATACAATTTAAATCTAGACTCATTTAATTTGATAGACTGTACATAGTCTATTTAGAGAACGATTGATTGCTTTTCAAAGCTTTTGTTTATCCACCTGGTACTATAGATATTTAATGTGCCATACCTACTCATAAACACGTTTCGCATAGAAGTTATAACTTTTACAGCAGAACGAATATATTTAAGATTACAATGAAGTTTAAAGAAAAAAAAACCAGTTATAAAGGTTAAAACTTGTCACATGCAAATTTAGTATTTTCTATGTATAGTACTTACCAAATAGTACGATAACATTCTTTCTGCTTCAATTAGAACGCTATACCGAGACAATTAAACAAATTAATTTCACGCAACATATTACTACACTACTTTGTTGAAATTACAAATATAAATAATAATATACTCTGTATATTATTTTATAAAATTATAATTTCTAGGTCTTTAGACACGTAACAATTTAAAACCCATGCATAGTGCATGCATATGTACTTCTAACTGATGAAATAAGTTTTATTAGCAGGTTTATTTTAAAATTATCTATAATGTAGATGTTTGAAAGGAATATTTGTATACTGTCATACAGGGTGTTTCACAAAGAGCAATATACGAAACGGTCATTTTCTTAAAATGATTGAATAATATATATTTCACGTAAAGAGATTCATGCGTCATTCGTGTGATCCAGATGCTTCAAATTAATAACTGGCCCAACTGAAAACTTTCTACACGTCCTATTTTAGCGGCGCGGCGGTAGATTGACAGACAAACAATAACTAAAAACAATTTTTAAAAAGTACATATAAACTCATTTTAGAATTGACTTTTATTAATCTTACTACTTACTTAAAACTAATAAACAGAAAATTGTTGAATTATAATTCTTCAAGGAACTGATTTTGTTGTTTAAATGTAAACGAATGTCAATTTGAAAATTCAATTACGTTTGACATTTTCGAAACATAGCTCAAATTTACGTGCAATCACTTCTACTGTTTCTAGTGTTATCCTTGTCATACACCTTCTACTTAAATGAAATCTTAACGGTTCAATATATATTTCTTTTTTCAACATACATTTCCAATAGGTGCGTGTTGTCGTTGATTAAAAATTAATCTGTGACGTATGTATCTCTTTACGTGAAATAGATATTAATTAAATAACGCTCTCACACTGATACGTCTATTTTAAGAAGTGAAAAATGTACACGGTGTTACAAATATTAAATAGCTTTCATATGTGATGATACAACCCATATGTGAAGCCTTTGTTTTTTAATTATATACACCGTACACAGAAGTTGATTTTTCTTTAACATTTTGTCAAATATATATGCAAGTCTACTATTTATGTAGCTTTTTTTGACTAGACCTACTGTTTGGTATGTATGAAGTTAAAGTTTATCACGTACTACAATCTGATGTACTAACCACAGATTCTGCACATAAAAAACTATAGGAAAATAAAAAAGCAATTTAAAGAAATATTTTTTACAATAAACACATACTGTTAGAAACAACATTTCCGTTGCAAATGGGTTTTAAAAAACAATTTCCAAATGAGCTAATCTTCAGCATATCCAAATAGTTAATGGTACAACTTTCGGGGAAATGCTAATATTACCGGTAAACTGGACATTCATAACAGCAGGTATTAATCGGTTCTTTCTTTGAAAACTCTTTATTTGTCTTCAATTCGGTCAATTACTACCAATGGATGTCCACATATAAGGAAGTAATGCCTTCGCTTCTGTAAAACCTTGCAGTAGAGAATTTCTCCAGAGAAACAAATGGGAATAGCTTTTATACACTCTAGGATATGAGGATAATACAACCTTAAGCGAGACATTTTCCTTGTGTGTTATGAATTTTATTCTGGCCTTTCTGTCGCGTATATTGAAAAACCCCTATACATGGATCTAATATTTTTCTATGTAGAAATACCCATAAAAGCTTCATTGAAATTGGTTAAGTTAAGCCAGTTTCGTGAAAGCAACCAAACACTATTTACTGACTTACACTGCACACTGAGGTTACCCTACCTACCTTAACAAAGCTACATCTTATTTTGGTAGCATAAATCTAACAACAGAAAGAGCTAAAGCAAGAACTAAAGAAAGTCCGACTATGATAGCCTACTTAGGTGTTACCAGTGCTATGAATAGAATGCCTTCTGTAGGCACGAAAAATTTTTTGAACTCCATCTTTACATTTCAGGAAAAAAGTCATGTCATCAACTTACAAGCTGGAAAATCTTAACAATGATTTTTCTGAACATCCTGGTAATCAAGCAGAGATTTTTCGTTGTTAGAAAGAAAATAAACCTATTGAGCCAATAATAATTCATAATCAAGGAGCGCCATGAAAAGAATCGGTGACGTGATTGTGGCAGCGGTGGAGCGTTTACCAAATATATATCAATGTACGTAGCGTGAGCGATGCGTTATGTACACATGCATATAATAAAACGAAAATGTGTTACATCACTGGCCTGCGCTTATCTTGCAGAAAATACATCAGTATCTTACGCGAACTGCATATGTCTAGTCGTCCGCCTAAGTAATATAGATAAACTCGACGTGTTTAACTGCATCGCGGTCAGGTAGACAGACAACTTTACTGAGCCATCAACTATTTGATTCCGCTCCTTGTTCATAACTTTTAAATACTCTTCGATACCTTTATTTTCGAAGGATGATGCTAGTCTTGTAACGTAACCTTGCGTTACAAGATATTGAATTTATAATTTAACTAAAGGAGAAAATACTCTCCATAAGACTCAAAGAAAATCAAGACAAAACCACTTACCCTCGCTTGGTTGAGGCTTGTCACAAAACTCGCAAAAAAATTAGCCCTTAGACACAACAGCACCAACAAATGCACCTACTTGATGTCTTCCGCTCTATTAAACCATCCCCTTGAAGCAAAGCTAAGACTTCTCCGGTGGGCAAACTATATCCAATCAGAAGCCTTAGATTTCGAAAAATAAATTTTAAATGCTCAAGACTTGGGATGAGAATATTTGATAATCACCAAGCAGCAATATAAAGGTAGAAAAATCGAGTTCCAACACCCCAACGAGGACGTAATCGTAAATTACAAATTGAAATTAACTAAAGCCAAATAAGCTTTACAAATGAGCTGGTACGGAAATCTTAACTTCAATTTATTTTGGCTAAATCATAAAACAAAAGATCAACGCTACATTGGCTACCTTTAAAAAATGAACAAAGTAAGTAACTAACATCTATTTACTACACCTGGCTACCTATACAAATTTCATATACAAAAGTGTAAGGAAAGTTGAAATGTAATAATTAAAAAAATCTTAATTTACAATTACTAAATCGTAATAAGAAAAACCAACCTTTAATAAATTGCTAACTAGATCTATATTGATATAAATTAAAGTGAGATACTAGCAAAAAGGTAATCAACCTATCAGTGTGAACTCACGGCAAGTATCAAAAAAACCTCTTCAACAAAAGAAAACTACAAATAATACAAGATCATATTGACAGCACAGATTAACTACAACATATGCAACGGCAACAAAAAGTGAACGGTTACAGTCTTTTTTGAAAGTAGAAGAGCTCAGTCCAGATGATTGAACTAGAACAAACTAAGTTTTTTGACTACAACCCATATAAAAACCAATTTAAATAATATTGAGGAGAAGAAGAAATCCACTGGTTCTAAAGTCAGCGACAAACCTTTAAAACGCACAGGCTTGCGATTTGGCAACTTGCTTTTTGAAACTTGCAGAAGTTAGAAAACTATCTATTTCGTTCATTAAACAGGGGTCTTAGCAAAAAAACTCACAGAAGGATACTATAGGGCTTAACGGTCTACGCCATAATAGACTAGAAAAATAGAGTACTGTATTGATTTTCGACAAACACTGAACATCATTGCAAAATTGAGTATGTTTAAGAAATGAAGAAAAACATTTGAGAACTCAAAATAACAACAAAAAAATAATCAGAAATCATATTATTACAAGAGAGCGAATACCTGTTTGCTGCTTGTCACTTTCACTTCTTCAATTGAAAGCATGGTAATTAATTCCTTTGGAACTGGATTAAAGACGATAATTTTTTACATTCCAATATGAACATTGAGGTAATTAAAAGTGTTTGCTGCTTACAGTCTTTTAAGAAATGCTTTTTGATCTATGTAACCGAATTAAAAAATCAGTGCGGGTTAACACGATGCTTGACTGATGATTTGTTATTAATTCTCCAAGATAGTTGAGTTTTAAATTAAAACCTGAACTGACTATGTTATTAGTTATTCTTTCTAGAATGTAGGTTGGAATTATGTTGATCTGTTTGATGCCGAGATTGAGCTGTTCTTTTAGTAGACGTATACCTTGCAGTTGAACTGTCTCAGTAATCTAAGCCTAGATGCTACTTGTAATAGTTTCAAGTACTTACTTCGTTTGGATGTCAATCAACGGTTTGGACGTGGTAGCTTCAAGTCTGGTACGCTATTCGCTATAGTTACCAGGTAGCTTTGAGCATGAGTAAAATTAGAAACAAGTAGTGAATTGCAGGTAATTGAAAACTGACAGTAGTGTTTATTGCTTTGTTTTTTAATGCTGCATCCATTTATTGTGTTATCAGTATATTGCTTTGACTACTCAATCTATTAGTAAGATAATTTAATCAGTTCGGTTTACTGTAGGTGCATGTGGATATCTATTGTTCTTTTGCCTTGTAAATTAGGCTATTTGAACTTGTTCTTAGAACCAGTTGTAGTACAATGCGAAACTAGAATTGACAATTACATAGATAAGTGTGGAAGGTTTATGTATCGGTTAGAAGAAACTAGAAAAACCAAGAAAAAGTAGTAGCGTGATCCATATAACAAAATTAACAAATTTACAAAAAAGTGGTTATACAAAAGTGTAAGATTCAATATTTATATTTACAATGATAACAATCAGTATTAACTTTTAGATCATTAAAGAATCCAACATACTCTATTGATTTTTACTTGCTCCAATAAAAACTTAACTTGGCTACTCAGTTATCATCTAACAATGTTTGTAACAGAAATAGAGTCGGCTTCCTCTTCTCAAACAACATGCAAATTAGCATATAAGCAGAGGTTGAACACTTCTGTCAGGTAACATAATTTAAATTTTTAAATTAGCTATACTATTTATTGACAACAAGTTTATAACATTTTTTATTAGATTTTATTGATGATTTAATGCTTAATAATAACTGGCAAATATACTCAACATCAATACAGTTTTTGTATGATGTAAACACAGTTGGACAACTAGCAACCTTTACTGCTACCTTAAAAAAAAGGTTTTGATTATTTCACACACTTCACAAAATTGTTTGAAATGTTTAGAATTTTTTAAATTGCTAACAGTTTCGTATAATGAAAATCTACCTGTGATGTGTCTACTAATCAATGATTTATAGGTAGTACAAAACATTCAAAAATAAAATAGTTAGATACTTAAATATTTAGTGTACACCAACTGTAATTTCCACCTGGCCAAGAAAAAAAATTATTCTTCTTTTTTTAAAATGTTAAGGTATGCACGTCAACGAAACAAAAGTTATTATTTATTAGCAAGATATCTCTTTATTCCGTTGGTGAACTGTTTGTGATAAATGAATTTTGAATATTAATGCTTAAAACCGGTTAGGTTACAAAGATTCTTCATAGGTATTTTATACGGAACTGTTTACATCCAGCTAGTGTTCTTGATATTTCGATCACGAAAAATAAAAGCATCTTCATAAGGTATTCGTTTCGGTTTCCTTTGCATTCAACAACTCCATGTAATAATTTGTATGGTGGTATACAGGACATGTTAGTTTTGTTATTCTGTTAAACAAAATTTAAATTTTTTACATGAATTCAATAAATATTATTTCTTCCTTTTTTTCTGAAATGGCACGCAAAGATTTTAGATAATATATAAAAATGTAGCTATCCGAATATTAAATTTTAGGTTTTACTCTTTATTAACGAAACCTTAAACTTGTCAAAATTAAATTAATGAAACTAATAAATCAGTTCTCTATGCAAACAATATTTAAAATACCATAAGAAATTTTATTTATTTCTTTTGGAAATCGTTGTTATAGTATGACGACATATCTTGTCTTGTAGTATTCAGGGAGTACTATTTGAAGATTATCATCGCTATAGTAAATTGTTTGTACTTCGATTTTAGCATAGTATTGTTACATAGCAGAGATGAATTTTAGAAGTGTAAGTCTGTGAATGTCGTGACTGCAACTGATTATTTTTAGCACATTAAGACTAAGGTAAATAAAGGTTTAATGATAAGGGATTATGCAATTCTTCTGACGTTAGAAATCATTGACGACCTACTCGAAATGCTTTAAATAGTGTTTGCGATGTAAATAGGTTGTATGCCAATGATCATGACGTCAACAAAATTGCATAACTTTTTATCATTAACCTTATGACTGACGTGTGTATGTATGTAGTTGTCTACTTTAGATTTTTATACTACTTATAAAACCTACAGATGCTACCAGGGGGTTGCACGTTTGCTCTTAAGAATAAAGGAGCAGCAATGTATAAACTGCTACCTGGATTCAATTTCTAAGCTATACGCTTGTACGCCCTCTGGTTTATGTAGTATTTTAGAAATAAATTAAGACGTCTCAATTAGAAAAATGAAGGCAAGGATAAAATAAAAGTGTAAGAAAAGCAATCCCAATGTTCCCATATAAAGACTACAGAAATAAGATTCTTAAGAAAAATACATAGAAGAAAAAATCCAAATGAGAAGTTACAAATCTAGAAAAAAGGTACAGGTTGGAAACTGTTGAAGAATAATTTTGAAAAAGTAAATAAGATAGTTTGATCATTTGTCAAGCTTACAAAAAGATAAAATAACAAGAAAATAAATAAAGCAAAAGCACCAGAAAGAAAACACGAAAACGACCTAGAAAGAAACGGAATGACGAATTAGCGCAAGTAATGAAAACAAGAAATTTGAACTTGTAAGAAGCAAAAACACAAACAAACAACAGAGACGCATTTAAGGTTTCATATAACATTTAGACAAACCCTACCGTTGAACCATAAGATTATTCCAGTTCAGTTGGAAAAGGACGAAAAACCTGCAAAAAGCTTTCTACAGTTGAGTTTTCCCAAATCCAGTTAGAATTCTTAGAAAATTTTTCTGGGAACCTAAGTAGCCATCAAAAATATATTGTGGTTGACAACTGTTAAGCGTCTTTTGCGTTTATGCGTCGCCGAATCCAAGCCTTCATTTGCGTTCCAGTCTGGTTTAAGAGAAAGTTAAAGGAAGATATTAGCCACCAATGTTGTAGCATCAAATCTTCAAAATATCTTAGTGAAACACTTCAAGCTATGATTGATCCTGTAATACAGAGAAACACCTTTTTCGGCAACTCTGAAAGTCTTCTTTTGATCAAGTTGTCAAACGATCGCAAACACATTTCAAGAGTTGGCATTTGTAGAGTCTGGACAGTCCAAGAAATACAAATAAGAAACAATTTAAGAAATTTCAGTTACCAAAATCAACTTCCACCACCTGTCGTAATTGATCTGATCGATTGGCACAGTTCAGACTTGGAAGTTACTTTACCATTACTTTTGTCCCCAATTAGTCGCAAACGATGATTTAAAGGAGCTTAGAAAAGCAATGCCAGTACAAATTCTCGATGTCTTTAAATTAATAATGTAAACTATCATTCTCAACTAAAGCGTCTAAAATCTAAATGTTCAAAATTTATTTAGTTTGTGTATTTGTAAATTGTTTGGCTATCGTTTTTTAAATTCAATAGAAACAGTTTAAATGTACCTAATTTCTAGCTTTTTCTTTAGAATTGGACACAATGGTGGATTCTTAAAATAACTATATCCCTATAGCGTTAACATTGTCTACAGTTGTTAGCTATTACGTACATTATAAGTATGACAGCTTCCGCTTACTATTGCAGTTTAACATAAAACTTTCAGTTTGCCTAATGAATTATGTTAAATCACTTTTCTGCATTTTCCAAAATTTCGATAGCATAGTAAACCCTTAAGATATATTGAGAAAATTCTCAAGTTTGCACGTTTTTCTAGTTAGCACAAAAGACAACTTCTGCTTACTACTAGGTTTTGAAATTAAAAGAATTATTATAATTAAGACTCGATTAGTTTCTTACTGAACCTTTGGGCATAGCGACACGACTCCAGTGTCTAAAACTCTTTTGTTATGCAGATTACCAAAAAGGTCAGTATTGAACTGGGAGTGAAAAGATTCATTTGTTCAAATTAGCTAGATTCCTTCCGTTTCCTACTTAGAGCGAACTGTTTGGTAATTCCATTATCTCAGTTACAGGCAAAATTATAATTATAACCAAGGTCTCTAATTCGGTCTTTGTTCGTAACAGGCTTTTATTTTGGAGGAGCATGATTACCTTCGCTCCAATGTCAAGTGAAGTGCGGTTTTTAAGTTCTACTATAAGTAAAATTTTCAGATCGATTAAGATCTTTAGATCTTTAGTGTCCAATCAGGATTCTGTTAAACAATTTATTTTATAGAGATCGGCCATAGAGTTTCCAAACTTTATAGAGGCCTAATGCAAACTTACCAAAGAGTTACTGCTGTAGAACATATTTCTAGTATCTGAGCTGGTGTCAAATGACACTTTAAGATAAGATAAAATTTAAAATTATAAAAAATTAAAAGTTTTCTATATTCCTCCTTAGAATGTTTAATCTTCATCAAAACACAAAAGATCCAATCTCAGCTTCACAAAAATTTCTATAATAACCAATAATGTGATTTAGATCGCATGATATTTTGCTAAGTTTTTGGAGAAGATGAACAGCAGGATGGTAAAACCAAGAAAAGCTCTGAAATATTTTGATCAATTGTTTGGTAGGCAAATGGTACTTTTGGCCAGAGTTCTAAAGCGTCTCTTTCGGAAGGAAGAATCATGACAATATTACATCAAAAACTATTAATTGGTATTTACTTGTAAAATAATCGAATAAACGTAATCTTTTGGATGCATTCTTACTATCACACAAGAAGCTAATATCTAAATTGGTTATTTGCTTGAAAACTGACATATTTTTCTCTTCAGCTCAGATTGTATCTTCATAAACGAAAATGATATCTGATGAAAAAATCTGCTCTTGCGAAAAAACAACTCTCCGCACTCTGCAATGCAGATTTATGTAGATCTGACTTTGGTTGAAGTGGGGTTTGGAAATGATATGGAATTGTCCGTGTTCCAAGATGTAGAAGTACACAGTATCTCTGAGTTTCGGCTTTAATTAAAATTCTACAGGTAGAAAGATGCCAAAATACATTTAGGGCCTTCTGACAAAAAAGAAAGTGCTAATATGTAGCTAATACTAAAAATTATTATGAAATTGATCGTTGTAACACTTAACGGAATTATGCTGATTTGACTGCTGAAAAATACTGCATCGTATTATAAAAAGAAAGAAACTATAATTTCTATGTTATTATATTATCGTGTTTCATAATTATTTAATATTTTATATTCCGACACGATTTGCCTGATTTTTTTGCAAATAGTTACCATCTTGGGCGGATTATACGACTAATAAACAATATTAACATCAGCGCCGCAATGTTTACCCATTATAATTGTTAAAATATGTTAAATAAGTAAATGTATTTCATACATAAACATAAACTTTCAGTTCAACGCTCTTAAAATCTTAATTGATTTATGCAAATAAAATTGTAACACTAGAGCTAATGGTCTATGAACATTTTTTTAGTGCTTCAAAACTAATGGTTGTAACCGTTTATTTGACTCGACTAGGAATCACTGTCATGTGTAGGTAGGTGGAAAGGTCTGGAACAATCATATACGCAATCTAACACCTTGTAACTGAGAAGGTGTGACTTAACAACAGATGATGTCAAATATAATTTGCTACCTCCCACATCGAATACCAAACCAGCCTAAAATGATTACCTTTTGCAATGTTAATTCTTGCAGGCCATTAAGAGAGATGAGTTTAGTTAAACCACAAAAAAGAGTCTTTTCATAATCCCATAAAAAAGTATTTATCATAAAAGTTCATTATTCCGTTAGAGCAACAAAGTAACAACCTTTTATTGCTTTTAAGATATTATACAAATGATTTAAAGTACTATTGGGATTATCGATGGATTAGAGTCATCTTTAACAATCTTATTAATTTTTTGAGTTGTCTTAATGGCAATTAATACCATCATTTATGATAATGAGCTTAATAATAGAAAGATAATGTGTTGTATATACAACCATCATCTTGTTATACTTAAAACACAATTAAAAGATAAATTTTGCTAAAGTGCTTCTCGCAAAATAAGAATTTGTGACAAATCAAAATACCTGGAATATTAAGTAATAAATAATTGAGAGGAGTATTGTCTTTCACTCTTATACTACATTGATTGTTTGCCAGTGGTTGAAGTCCAAAATTAAAAACTGTATTTTAATACAAATATTTGATACTATTTATTCATTCCTAAAACATGGTATCTTATCTAAAAGTAACCTTTATGTACAAAATCTAGTCGTATACTATCATGAGTCAGTGACATTGACCTCCAGAACGCTAGTTCCACTTTTCTATTCTCATCAAACTAACTCTATTTTGAAGAAAAACATACTGATATAACACTTTCCCATTTCCGCCATCTTACTGCTCTGCATCCCATGAGAGGTACGCTTGGTTCAGTTCTAAAAGCAAATCAGTCAGTGCAGTAAGAGAGTAGATAAAGAATTTAAACGGAAAATTAGGTGAAGTCAATAATGTCGTTCAAAAGTCAGTTCCTAGATTCCTTGAAAACACTACGTATAAATCCTTATTTGTGGTGTGCCAAGTTTCACATAAAATAATTATGTCAAGCTTGATCAGAGGTGAGTTACGGAAACAACTTGTTTGGTTTATATGAAGCAGCATTTCTGTGCAGCAAACAACCCTGTGCATCTTTGATAAGCTTAAGAATACAATAAAAGTCTAATTTTTGTAAACTGCATAAATATCAGCTAACCGATTCGTTCCTTCAGATTAGACAGTTTCTAAGAAAATCTTTGTTTTGCTATGCTCATGCTTCTCTCTGTTATTGTGTAAAAAGTGTAGCATTCAGTTTGCTGATTGGTTTTCTAAATAAATAAAGCTGTTTAAGATCATAAGAATATAATTCCAAAAAAAGTTCAGTTAATATTCGTTATGTTTTTACCACGACCAACCTACAGAAATTATACAAAACAATAATTGCCAAAATCGTTTGTATCAAGCCTTACCCATATCCTTGAGTTGAAAAGAAACATAGAAGTTAGTCTGAGCTAGAATCAGCATGTCTGTTTCAGAAAATAAACGTAGTGAGGTTTAGGTGACTTGGTTTTGGTGTCTTGTATTGAGAAAGCGTTCTTTCTCTTAATAGCTGAGCAAAATACTATTAAATCAATAATCATTTGTGGTGTTTTTGCAAAATTCTCTACTTTGGGAAATAACTTGTTTCCTTAAAAATAAAGAGAAAATTCCAGCAAACAAGTTGTATTGAATTTGAGAAATTTCTGTAAGACCTTCTTGTTTAAATGGTCTAAACAGCTATAAAGTAGAATAGGTTGTTATATCCAATCGTTTTGATCCATCTGTGTTTGGTTAAAAAGCACTGATTTAGACTATTGCATAATAATGTTTTAAATATTCTTACAATGGCTAGTGCTGCAATTAGGTGAGCTAACGTCCAGATACTATTGTGAATATTCGCTCATATGGGTCTTCTAAATCTTCATTACATCAAACTGTACTGTATCTAAAGAAGCAAATTACAACGGACACCTACAGACATAATCTTGGCATTGCTATTTGCGGGCCCACAAGCAAGTAAAAATAATACAGAACATTGTCAGAACATATCTGTCGGTTTATTAGACTTTGTCATATTAACTGTAAGTGCTATTTCTGAATCTATGCAAACGCAGACACCAGGTTCACCTTCAAAACGTGGGTCTCAAGCCCACTACGGACCGAACACCGTCACCAATGTCTTCACTTTCTGGATTGCCCATACCTTTATGAAAAGTTTATAAATTGGTAAGTTGTTAGAGATTTTTAAAACTTGTTAGATTTGTAACATTGTTACATAATGTATACAAAATATACGTATTTTATAGGTAGAGGACCAAGAAGGTCACACTTCCAATTTATTTTTTAGAACACCTCAAGACACAATTATTCATATAGTCTGCATAATACGTAAATCTGTGCTTATAAATGTTTTCCTTATAAACTTGCAAATGTATACCTTTAAATTAATACCAAGGTGCACGTGCATTTATGTTAACAAATGAACGGATTAGTATAAAAATGTTAGCGCATCTTGCTAAACTCAAATCAATTCTAGTGATTTCATAAAGGAGAGGCTGTATGGTAAAATGTTGTAGCTTATGAAGCTGTTTTTATTAAACTTTGTTTGCCTATACTTTATCTCTATACAAACCTGCATATAAAATATTGCGTTGGTCTTGTTTTAGAGCAATTTTTCATGACCTCTGTATGTAACAATAATAATTGTCGAATACCGACGGCTAGGCAGAGGGGAATAAATTTTCAACCTAACCGAATAGTTCATACGATTGAGCAGCTTCACTCAATCAATTCAATGCAGGCTTGCTAACGTGGTAGTAAGTAAAAACAGTTACAAAAATGAAAATGACTGACTTTATTGTATCACAGATAATTTCTTATCAAAATTGTTTCAAGATACGCAAAAGAGAAAAAGAGTGTAACTTTGTAAAAATAGCGACTAAAGTTTGTCTTATGGTTCCAAAATTCTTTTTGAGATTTCTGTTTGCTCATGCGAGTGTTTGAAGAACACTTAGCTAGCCCAGCAGACGCTAAAGTAAAACTGTTATTAAATGCCAACAAAATAAACTCAAAATACTCGAAAATTATTTAACTGGGACTTATCAATTTAGACCTTGCATGCAAAGAATGGCTACAGGTTAGAGGTTAGATTTTAACAGCTGTACAACTCTTTTAATTCAAGCTAATATTCTTGTAGGAATGAAATAAATTACCCTACTGCCAATCAGTATTACTGTTATAGTTTTTACTTATTTCACAAATACTAATATGCTTGTTTTGTGTATTTCAAGCAACAATATCTATTAATTTAATGGGTTTGTTATGTTTAATAATGACTGTTATATCTCATCCATTATTGGAGACAGCTTTATCTGAGCGCAGGATTGTATTCCAATTGTAACCTTCGTTTTCAAGAAGGTACTCGGCTGTAGTAAGTATAATTAGTTCTTATTTCACTACAAGTACTCATTTAGAATCAGTACAAGAAACAGAGACATTACATTAGTTGTCTGTTTACATAGCATAATGTTAATGGAATGTCTGAAATTGCAAATACTAACAAAATTGGTAAATTACCCATTACTACTTTTTCAAATATGCACAGCAATTTTTTTAATTTTAATTTTTATCTTAGAAATCATAAAAATTCGAGATTATCCTAAAGTCGTGAGGAAACCTGGGCGTTAACGTCACAGTCGTTTTTTTAATTTATGGTTTGAGCTAGCGCATGTACACGTTGATTAATTGTCTGGTTATACGTGTTGCAACAAGTTCATTTTTTTAACATTTTCATTAGTAAATTACAAATAGTTATCCGAAAGGAAACGTAGAAATTAATTAGTTTTTATTATTCTCTAACGCCGGAAGAATAATTTGCGGATTTAGTGGGACATTCTTGCTCGTTTTTATTGTGCGAGATATAAAAGAAATATTTGTTTAATGCCTGATAGAAAAATCACGATATCTCTTCTTCAATAAAATTATGTGAACTTGAAATTTGATACAGAAAATGGTTTATAATTTATATTTGGAATCAAACTGTTTAACTGTTAAAATTCTTCTTGTCTTTCAATTTCATCTACTGCCTCCCACGACGAATGGAAAAAACTTGCCTAAACTTTCATAGTCTTATCTTAATCTTAAGTCAATTACACGAGGCGTTAAAAGTTAAAAGTGTGAAGTGTGAATAGATAAATTTAACAGTAATTGCAGGAAGTCACTCAGGAGGATACTCACTAGGCAAACAATTTCTACTTATTCTAATTTAAAACGGATAAGCTACACACGTACTCATATAAGTATCAGGAATGTGATGAATAGGTCGCATTGTCAAGCCGGAACCGCAGGAACCGAACGGAACGGAACGTTGCCATTTATTCCCGCGCTTTAATTACTTCCAATCTTCCAGCAGTCATTAATCACAGTGGGGCCGGGGTTGGCTGATACTCCTCTCGTTCTCTCGTGCTGCTGCACTGCTATGCTATGCCGCTATGATACGTTCTTTACCCCCAAACCGTTGATGCTCGTTCGCATTCTAGAACCCTTACGCACAGGTGCAATACTTCTGAACGTGAAATTAAAGTTTAAATTATTGTTTGATGCCCTGGGTACGCAACAATTCTGTATTTAGAACAGCAATTTCTACTCCTAAAAATTATAATTAAAACATTTACTTGTACTGGGGTGAATATAAATATCCCAAAATAATTTTTTTAGAAAGAATTTAAGAAAATTCATCTCTTGTTGTGTTTTTAGTCTTTTTAAGTTTGTATAATGCAACATTGCAACTTTAAGTAACAAACAATTCTTATTATAGTAACAAAGCTGGTGTTTGAAGAGGCTCCTTTTTTAAAATTGAATAAAAAAGCACTATACAGAAAGACTCTGCAGAAACACCAGGTAGTTCTGCATGTTGAGCCGTTTAGTTAGTCGAATGGCGCTTGTTTTACAGATTTTAAATGAAATTTCATACTTCTGCCAGAAAAACCTGGATACTATGGATAGAAATGGTTACCATTAAATGTCTTCGAAGTGTTGATAATGAGTAACACAAGAATTTCATGGACATCCATGACAGGAATATTATATCAAATCATTAAACTTAATTAATACCACAGTTAGATAGATAGATTTAAAAGTTACATTTTAAAAATACTTACTCTGATGGATTGTTCAAAAGTTCTCTAAGTAATTAAGGTTAATATCTCAAGTGATCAGTAGATACTTAGTATGTATTACAACTTATTGCGTATGAACCAATCATTATAAGCTTTATTTAATAGATGCCCCCTGGTCACATTATCACGTATATCAGAATAAATATTTCAAGAATATTTGGCGAAAGACAACGATTGTAAATAAGTAACGCCAACTGCCTCCATTTGGCACCAAGCAGGTTTTTTCTGAAGACAAAATCTTTTATATTATGCGGAGAACATTCGTAAGTTCTGCCAACAGGAGTTTGCAGAAAGAGAGAAATCTGTACAACCTGCAGATTACTCACCTCTATTGACCATACCTTTAAAATTGAAGATGGCGTCTATTGGTCTTGATTTTAGGTACAATAGCAGTTAAATATTTACATACACATTTGGGCAAACAAAGCACAATTGTAAACTACTAAAAATGAAAGAGAAAGTTCTTGGTTTCAGAGTGTCATTAGATTAATGAAGCTCTATATTTTATCTTCTTCATCTAAACTCCATCCGCTATTTTGAAAGACCCTAGAAAGTCAGCTCTATCATTGAATCCAGCCTGCTTTAGTCTTCTGCAGTCAAGAATTTTAGTGAAAAGAGTTGGATGACCGATATTTAGTTGTCCATTTTTTTATGACAGAATTAACAGAAAAGTCTGTAAAGATTTCTTAGAATGATTCTTGCTTAACCTGGGCTACGAAAGCTATTCTGTTGGATGATTTATAGGCAGACATAGAAAATGTCAAAAATTCTTGACATAGTCAACAGTAAGTAGTTATAAGAGGCTATTCTGTAAACCATTGTTAGGAATTAGAAGACCTCTAAATTTTGTTACCATGACTATGATCAATCAAACATTTTAGTTTGGTATTTAATGTATGTACCATAGAGTCCAAGTGTACTAAGCGCATCGGGAATTTCATTGCTTGATTGGAAAGAGTGCTAGTAATCACCTAGAGTGCAAAAGAGATAGAAGCGACATAAACAAGCGCTGATCTGTGCCTTTTGATACATATAAATTTGTCAGTTTTCTAATTCCAGCATTCTACCTTCTTTTTATAGGTGATTTCAATAGTACTCTCTCCAATCACGCAATTTCCTAAATTGGATTTTTTTAATTTACCTATAGAAGTTCAGTAAATGGCTGGGCTACTGTGGTAATGTCATTGGGATAAAGAGGTTATTTATGACAGATTGTTTACGCATAAATATGCTAACGAGTTGGCCAGTAGAACTTTGCTGGTACGTGCCATCTCATATCTACTCATATAAAATATTATTTCCTTTCGCTTGCACTTATGTTTTTGTGAATTGACAAAACAAATCCATCCACACCGTATGCCAAGTATGCTTAGATTATAGTTTATAATATCTATCATTATAATTTCAGCTAACTTGTAACAGAATAGCCTCTATAATGGGCTTTACCTATTTAAACACGAAAAGCATACTGGAGTAAGCTTTGGAAGGATTTGGAAGCTTCCACTTTAATAAAACTCACGTGTTCTATGAGAAAGGCATGAGTAACGGCTGCTGATGGATTCTGCATAGATTCTTCTGCTGAATATATCAAAACAGTCGGCATTTTAGATCCCACTGGAATCTCTAATAGAATCAAAGCGCTCCAAAACAAACCTAACAACATTTTTGCACAATGCAAAAACCTCGACCAGTTCGATAAACCCAGGAAGTCCAAGCTATTGTAGACGCGAAAAACCTGATCCAATCGAGATAACAATCAAATTGTCCCAATATTGGATCGAAAAGTTTAATATGCTTTTCAATCTTGTTTCCAGGGCTCGCCCGGGCGGATAGCACAAAAGCCAAAACGCTCAGACAGTACAACAAAGAATTCGACTCACTTCAATCCGAAATGTATGAAAAGAAAAACCGATCAGTAAACTCGACATCTCCGGCCTTGCCCCACCACAGTTTACCTGAGCATCACATCTTCTAAAACATTCTCTTTGAACTAATTCTGTGCTATCATCCATCAACGTAGCTTCTTTCTACCCGTTTTGCGTGGCGGATCTGCGAATGCCATAAGCGCACCATTATTCAATCTTTACAAATCTTTAGTCCACCTCATCATGATTATCGTTTTACCTGATTTGGAGCTACCGTGCCCAAACTCGTGGAGTCGCTAAAAAGAAGGAGAGGGCCGTGTGTTGCAGATTATTTTGACTGAATCGCTTCCACCTCTACGGGAAGGCTTCAGATGTAGTTGGAATACGTCCGATAGATGCCAGGCTCGACTCTTTGCGCGGAGGCATCGCGGAAAGCGTAGTCGAGCAGAGCCGAACTGCGTTCCTCAAACACCTAAGGCAAAGTTTAAATACCTCCTCACCATTCTTGTTGCCTAATCCTGACGATCTCTACAACCTCCTAGAAAACACTCGCTTGGACACCAGGTAAACCACATCCTAGCTGTTTCACACCAGCAATCTATCAAACACGTTACGGAGTGCTCGAAGAATCCCAACATAAAACTTTGACAACTTTTTAATCTTCTTATAAAATCAATTCTCCGATCTCCTCCTCCGCCGAAATTATTTTTTTATGTTTCAGATACCATCAACACATCAGAGACCACCAACATTTAAATCGCTGAGTATATAAGAAAGGTGGATGGCGATGCAGTCGTAGTAGGAGTAGACGCGCTCCGCGTGAATGCCTTTGCAATCAACAGGAGCGGTGAAGTTGACGGATAATTTGCCGATTACTAATGCAATTCCTTCTGCACCTACCAGGCGTACAGTTGCAAGTTTTACTTCTTTACTTCACACTATTCCTCCTACACAATGCTATACCACGTGCTGCATTCAACTTCATCCACAAAACTTTACCAAGGCCAAAAAGGCATTAGGATACAGTGACCTCTGCTGCTTCGCAATAGGAACGATCATGATTTTGCCAGCAGCTTCGATAACATCACCACTTAGCAGAACTTTTATTTATTCCAACCTATAATTTTGTTTTATTTAGCTTTAAATAGATAAGATTCAGCCTTCCGGCAAATAAAACCAAAGAACAAACAATACGAAAAAAGAAAAAGAATATCGACAAAAAGAAAAAGAACATCAACAAATAAAATAAGAAAAATTCTAAAATAATAAACAAAGAAATCTTTAATAATCCTTTTGTTTGGTGATTTCTTCATTACAATAATTTTTAGAAAGTGTATTACAAGACTTACTTTGAGTATTTTGTAGCTTGTAGAATTACTTGTTTTTCATTTAATCTAGTTAGTGTCAGGAATCCTTAAACAAACAGTAACACTCACTGAAAAAGGCTTTATCTGCCAAAACATCTGACTAACCCGTAAAATACAACCGGCTCGAAAAGTTCGACGGGGCAGAAAAACCCTATAAGCTCGGGGAGTCCAAAAACCCTGATATGCTTTTAAACGGGAACCTGACTCGAACGAACCAGAATTTTGGACTGGGTTGCCCGAAGGCACGACGAAGAGATTGACCCGTGCTGGCTTCTACAGACATCTTAAAAAGACAATCACGCGGGAGATTTAATTTCAGTGTCGCAGGTTATTTAAAAGGGAATAATTCAAATAGACCTCAGGATGATTTTGAGAATTCTTGTTTTCTAGAAAATGACGGATTCTGTGAGAAAAACAATCGAGCAACTCTTTCTAAGCAAATTCTATGTACGTAGACCACTAAAGCAACAAAATTACTTTTTTCGAGTGGCGTACTCTATATTTCTAAAAACGTGTTTAACCCTCCTCCACCCCAAGTAATGTTGAAGATAATAAGAGATTTACAGTGTGGTTGAGGTTGTAAACTAAAGTAATAACAGTGTGATATTTGATAAATTTCATTTTATTAAGGAGAAATCTAAAAAATAAAAAAATTGTAAACTACCATACTCTTTATTGTTGTATGATAATGAAGAAGCAAATAAAATTGTGTACTGGAGTGTAATTTGATATTTAGATACAAGAAAAGTCTACGTTATATTACAAAAATCGATAAGCTACTACGATCTTGCAATTTTTACTTACAAGGTATCTTATGAACCCTCTTTACTTTTATGCATCTGGATTTTTCCATTTTTCTTGTTATTTTTTACTTATAATTAATTCATGTTTCACTTTCACTTGGTAACTAATATACCAATGAAGGAAACTTAAATTCTTATCTGGCAGATCTACATATTATAATTTTAATTTATTAACACAACTATTAGCCAGATATTATGCATACAACAAGAAGATCGTAGTAAAATATTGACGAAAACAATACGTAAACATATCACTTAAATTGAAATATTTATTAGCAAACTAGAATTGAGCGTGGGTTTACAATCCAGATGGTCACAACAATTAGGAAGGTAATCTGAATTCGAAAAATATCGACATGTCATCTGTCCGCTAACCACAACGTTATAAGTTACCTTCTTAATTGTATTAGAATTACAAAGTGCCTGTTAAATCCGTATCTAAGCGGAATGAAATATGTGGGTAACTGGATGAACATACAAGAATTTTAAGTGATTTTTAGATTACATTAATTAAAAATTTTTTCTTAACTTTTATTTTCTATTGAAAATCTGGGTTAAAGGAATAAAAAACCGTACTAACTGAAAAATACACATGTTTGCGTTAATGAGAGGTTGGAAGAAAGATTTTCATCGGCATGTAAACTTAATAATATTAATGATCGTCTATTTATAAGATTTATTGGATAAAAATAATCTAAAGTATAAAATCGTTAATAAACACATGTAATAGATTTCCACGTTGCCAAAGGAATGCAATAAAGTTTTCAAAAGGTTTCGACTACTTTGAAATATATTGTTATTATTACTGAAATGTCGAAACAAATATTTCAAGTATTTTTATTAACTGAGAAACATAAAAGACACACTTTGCCTTCGGTTTCTGTTGATATATTCAAGAATTCTTTTCAATATTCCTACAATAATAAGTTTTCTTTTTTCACGTGGTTTTCTTTTCATCTACGGAATCCAACTATAGTATACACATTTCTGAGAATTAAACAAAAATTTGATTAACTTAGTCTAATAGTGAAAAATCAATACAATAAATTAAACGACGACATACTAACATAAATCACACGTTTAAGTAGCAAACAGGGAAAATTTCTACATGGCTCGAAAAAGACCATTAAAATAACCATAAAAGATAAAAGTAAAGATAAAAACCATGTTAGAAAAATTTTATAAGATATTCAAATATAAAGAAGGATTTGTGTCTAAAAGGTATATAAATATATTTGCATGTCCAGTGGGCATTGTCTTAATCGTTGGCGGTACAAGCAGGTACAAGCTACTGGCGACCTACGCGGCCACCCCGATGTCGATGGTGATGAGAGTACTTGCGTGATACCGGCCAATACATACAGAACACGTCACCGGAGTCAGAACCTCCTGCAGTGATAGAACTAAGAAGTCGTGGAAAATAAATATTAGTAATGTCATTAACTCATTAATGTTACAGTTTTAATGGAAATTAAAATTATTATGTAAATGATTTTGCAGATAATTTAATATTGAATTTTAATTTTATTTTATACCTTTCTTTTATAATTTTGTTTTGTTCTTATTAAACTTTTCCCCTTTCTACAATTTTTTTATATTCTTTTTCTTTATTTTTCCGAGGTACTTATTTCAGTTTTATCCATTTATTTAATTTGCTAACTTTAATTTTAGCATTTTTTTATATGTGCTAAGTCAATTCTAAAAGTTTTGACTATAGGCGTATTAACAGTAGACTACAAAAACGTAGGAGTAATTAAAGTGCTTGCTCTTTGAGTGCTTGCTTCGAAGTGCCTAGCAGATGCTTTAATAACGTAAGAATCATGTTCAGTTTTATTTCTCGTACGTTATAAGTATTTTATTTTTGTGCAAAACTTGAAAATGAATCCTCTCATATCTAAAATCTCTATATTTCTCCATTTTTCCTACTTTCACTTTTTTTTCTTTCTTTTTATGGTTTCTTATTTTTTAGATATTTCATTGAAACTGTAATTAGATCTTGGTGATGTACCTACATAAATCTTGGACTTAGATTTCCTGAATGCTTTAAATGTGCTTACTACTTTTACAGTAGAATGTTGTTTGTTGATGGGCTGATCTCATGATATGAGGGTTAGTTTTTACGTTAAATGTTATCTCATTTTTAAACTTTTAATGTCACTAATGATTATGTTTAAATGATGTTTTAATAACCTTTATCTGTGTTTTTCAAACTGGGAAAGTAACATATATGGAATGATGCATTTTACCTTATAAGACGATGTATAAATATGACAGATTATAATAAAGAATATTATCAGTGATTGTAAATTGTAAATCTGGAAATGTTCAGAAATCCGCTTAAACGTTATCAACATTCCATAGATGGAAGCTTGTAAAGATCATGTCTGCAATTTTCTATTCTTAGCACATTACGACACACATGAGCACAAGATCTACGCATGCGCGAAAGATTATATAAACGCATGCACATACATTACACCATACAAAGTAACACACAAGCAAAGAACTTTTTTTATAAAGGAGGAAGCAGTTTCTCCTGTACAGTGAAGAACTTGGTATCTTCATGTAAGTACTTTTACTTATAGTACCCAAATCCAGTTTCGAGCCATCTTAAACTCATAACATTATTGGTGAAGGCACCTAACACCCTAATTTCTTCTATTTTCATTATCCTTCTTCATTAAGTCATATCCCCATCCCCACAATTATTATCTCATCATCTACATTCTATGTAAAATAAAAATGTAAAGAAACATAGTTTTGTTGTTTTCTCGTCCTATTCTGTCAAAAAGTGACAAAAGAGTTTTTTTAAACGGCTGATTATATAAATACCTACAGCTTGATTTTTGTTGCTTTATGAGTCATCCTCAGTGATGTATAGCTAAAAAAAATAGTGAAGGAACGCTGCTAGTCATATTGCACATTTATTATATAAAATAATTAGATTTTTAAAAGAATATTTAGTATTTATTGGTAAGTAGAGGAACGCCGTTTTCCTGCGTTCCCGCCCCAATACACCACTGGTCATCCTAGTAAGTCAGATAGCTGCTGCATGCATGAAATACCAATTGGAAGGCTTATGATAAGAACATGGACATTCACAATGGTAATTCTCAACATTTGAATCTCAATGTAATCGTTACCGCTATTGTCTTATCCGAAGTTAACAATACATTGTTAACATGCTAGCTGCACAACAAATCACAATATCAAAAATTACTTAAAGGTGTAAGAGAATTGGTGGATAAGTTACAAAAGCAACCCAAAGTGGAAAGAGAGCAATATCA
>VTPC01000426.1:163983-180234 GCA_011009095.1 Ignelater luminosus | reverse complement strand
TATCAGTACATGACAGGATGATAGTCATATTGCCTTGCTTGTGATCTCCTGTCTGTGCTGTTTAATTACTGACCAAAATGCGTTTTTTATTTAGTTCTCTTAGTGTTGTGGGTAAAGTATAAAAATGCCAAAAAGAAAAAGCCAGCAAAGTGTGTTTGGAACTATTACATCAAATCCTCTTTAACATACAAATATGTTAAAATGACATGTCCGTCAGTTAAAGTAAAAAATACACTTCATATATTCCTCCATAGTTTTTTAACTTGTTTTGGACAAGAAAGTGTATTCAAAACCAGAACAGGAGTGATAATGGGGAAACTCAGAAGATTCCAACATCCAAGTTTATCTGAATTTTTGTTATTAATTACCTTCGAATAGCATATTCAAACCAGGTCACCGTAGGCATCAAAATAATTTCATTGTACATTAAAGTTTTTTTGAAAGTAACTGTTATTTTCAAACAGTCTAAGGTAAGAAACAAATGAATGTTGTCCAAAACTTTTTTCTATTGGTAGATCAAAACAAAAAATTTTTTATTTGTATCGTCAGTTATTTCAAGTCACACAAACAAATAAAACTTTAAAGGCTCATAATCAATTCGTCACCAGTTCTTAACATGACATATCAACGATTATTCTCTGCCACTTCTTGTTCATAATTCTGTAGCTAGAATCCTGCGTTGATAGGAAACCTTTTACTCAGAATGATCTCCAGTGGAATTTTACAGATTTCTTTGGGTGCAGCTATCAAAACCAAGGTTCCCAATGAGTACTAGTAAAAATATTATTTTAGTCGAGTGATGTAATTAATAATAATTAATGGTTATTTATGCATTTAGGGTGTAAACTGATGTCTTAATTTCAAGACCAAGTTCTAACAGACTTTATACTCCAGCAATGCATGCAAAATTTAAATTATTATTTAATTTAGCTTTGAGTTACTTAAAATATACTAACTGCACTTTATTGTGTTGTCAGAGATGCAATATGAAAATCCACTGTATTCCCTAGGAAATATTTTGCATTTTATTCCCTCGAGGTATGTAAACTGCATTTTAAATTTGATAATGACAAAGATAAAATTAATCCATACAACACTTGTGTGTCGACAGAATCCTCTTGTATGCCACGTGTGGCTGATATACTACAAATTTGCTAGATTATAACTGTATTGTTGATAAGTCTTCCTTCTAGAAGGCAGCATCACTTTCCCAAGATTGTAAAGGCAGGACATACTGTGGTGCCCAATTGTGTAGTATGATTAATAGTTAAATGAGATGGCGTTTGGGGGTTGTGGGAGTATACTTTATTAAAACTCAAACATAAAAGCAATTCTTTATATATTTACAGTGCATAGGTACAAAATTTTACAAAAAACATTTAATGAGACACTTGGTGTTTTTCACAATTTCATAATGCAATCAGCGTATAGATCACTATACGCTGATGGTGTAGTGGTCATCATAAATTTTATACCTGGAAATACTATTTTGAAAGGTTAAAATGTCAAGAGATTTAAAATTTAATTTTTAAATATTTCTTTCTTTTTCATATAAAAAAGCTACAGTTATTATATAAATATATAATTAATACATAATTATATGCTCTATAATTATGTATAGTATGAACTTTGGCAATAACTATAGTGAAGCTGTACTCGTATAGTATTAATAATGGAAATGTTTCATGTGAAAGTCTTTTAAGTACAAGTATCCGTGTTACATACATATTTAACTTACAATAAATTTAGCTGTTAGTTGTTTTCAGTCTTACTTTATAAATCTAAGTACAAAATTAATAAGTGTTCATAATTATATGCCCTTCACAAAAAATATATATACTACAGTAAGATTCAAAAATAAGTGTTATCCTATTTTCCTTAAAAATATAAAAATATCACCAGTTTCGAAAACAGAACTCTTATCTTGTAAACAGTTCTTCGACACTTACCTTTTATTTTTGAATCTTCTGTAGACTAACCTAAGTGTAAACTTTGAATTCTTTACAAAAGAAACGATTTTACAACATCAAAGCCAAAGAAAGCTTTGTTTACATTTACATACTAACGTCACAATGAAGCTGTACATGAAATAACTGTAAGTTGATTATTAATTTCTTATATTTTTATGCGAAATCAATAAACACCTTACTTTACATAAAAAATATCGTAATACTTTTACCTAATACTTTGTTTTAATGTTTATAAAAGCTACATTAAGGACTTAATAGTTCTGAACCTTAACATTAAATATTTGGCACACAAAACAAAGATTTCTTCTTTTGGTTAAATTAAACCAGCTGCATTTATATAAATGTCTTAATATTTAAATTTACCTAGGTATAACAGTAAGTTGCAAAAAAAAACACATAAGGTCATGGCATTATGACTATTAACGATAAATCTACTGTTGTGCTCTATAATAATCAACAACTCTATCTTTTGTCATCTGTTAAAAAAAGGAAAGAGAACCTTAAACAAGGTTGTCAAATTAAGGACACAATCGAATTAAACATGATAAGTAATTATCAGATCAAAGCTCTTCTCAATACTTAATCTAAACCACTGAATGCTTTCCTATGATTTCTCCTGGTTTGGTGTACACTTGTTTGCCATCATATTCCACAGAAATATTGCACTTATCACCATTTAGTAGCATCTGTTGGTCTCTCATCTCTGGTTTTAATGGTTCTTTTTCATCCCTAAACAAATAAAACAATTATTAAGACGTCTTTGAATAATTACTAAAAACCATAAAGTCTAAAGCTCAATCCCATCATTGCAATTTTTAGAATTCATATGTCAATATACAAGTGTGACAAATATTTAAGAAGAGCTGTACAGTACCAAACTTCCTATTCCTAGTTCACTGTCTCTTTCTGTATAAGTCTCCTTAAGTACTCTCTTTGGACTTGTGAATCACCTTATGAATTCTAAAACTTCTACAGATAAGATTAATCTCAAAATTCCTTTTTCCTCCAACTTGCAAACAGCAGCATATACACAGCGTTCAATATTTCTTTCTCCTTCAAAGTACAAATTAGATTCCATTTTGAAAATAAAATAATTCCAGCAAGCTCCCCTTCGTTCTTACCCTCAAAAGCCAATTTGTACAGTATCATGCCTATGATTATAATAAAAATACTGAAAGAAGAAAAAATATTTCGAATGTTTACTTTGCTATTAATATTAATGTTAAAGGCCACAAATATAAAAGATTTCTGTACAGTATGAGTTTTAAATAAGCCACACACTAATATGTCATGCAACACAGAAATAAAACAAGTCAAACACTTATTGACAAGAAAAAAAATAACAAACATTCAGGCAACGTTTAAGACTCTTACATAGGTGAAGGGGCCAATTTGATAGGTTGCGGCAAGTTGAGACTGCTTGGATGTGCTGGAGCAGCTTTGTAACTGCAATAAGGCAGCGGAAATCGCCAACTGTATAGACTGAAATTTCCAGCTACAGTACTGCGTGTGTGGTAAATGGTATATATTGTGGCCACAAATAAAGCAAATGTGCAGTGAATGATGTAGATTTGAATTTTTTTCATTCTTTTTTTATAGTGTGTATGTGCATTTTTTAGTTATGTATTTTGCAGTGAATTCAGTGATGGAATAATGTTAGAAAAAGTACAAAATTATTACCTTCCAAGTTTTGGATCCTCTTCATCAACAGGCTTTGATCGAAGCTGGTCACATATAAGAGCTAATATTCCTGCACGATTTATGCAACAGCACATAATATCCACAATTATAAGGACCGCTATAATGGCAGCCACGACAGTTCCTATTATCGTGGCACTGCTAATGGTGGGATCTTCATTTTGATAAACCACAGAATTCAATCCTAATTTATGGAAAAAAAGAAATGTTAGATTTTGATTCTGTATGCATGTTGATTGTAAACAATTAGTGTGTTAGTTTTGCATGTGAATTTCCAAAGCCTTTTTGTTTTTTCAGTTCATACTGCAATATTCAATATTTAAAAAGAAGTAGTAGACTTAGATAAAAAAAAAAAAGTAAATAACCGAATTTACTTGTAATCTTTTGATTAAAACTGCTTTTTAAAGGTTAATTGTTAACCGATTTAGAGAAAGGTAGTTTTAGTTGCATTGAATTTATTTTTCGATTGATACCATCCAAAACAAAAACAAGGTTGTATCATACAAGAGCAATTTTTGGGCTTTTCTATTTTTTTTACATTTTAAAAGGTTGTAATTATCGAGTTTGCAGGAAGAAAACAAAAGTTGCATCTTAATATATTACAATGATAATATACAAAAATCAGAATTCAAAAATCATTGATCTATGAAAAATTACATTTTATAACATATAACTCAATTAGCAATAGCAATTAACAAACACACTATTCAATAACTTAATTGTCATATTTGTCACAACATTTGTTCAATACTGTACAACAAAGCATTAAGCTAATTTACCATTTATAGAATAAAACTTGTTTTTCTGTGTTTATTATCTTCTAAAAAATTAGTTGCAAATATCTTGCTTTGTTCCATAAGTAGTATTGTATATGGAAAAAGTGTGTTTTTTAAATAATAATTTATAATAGTATAAAGGAAAAAGACTATTGAATTGTTTTATTAAATCACAATTCGAACTTAAAATATTCAAGAAATGCCAATAAAAATTTTTTGTATAAATTGAAAATATATGAGGGTCATTTGAAAAGTCCGTTCAAAAATAAAAACTACTTAATTGTTTGGGGTAAACCTTTTTTATTTTTCAACATAGTCTCCTTTTAGGCTTATACACTTCGTCCAACGCTGCTCTAGTTTGTTGAACAAATAGTAGTCCGAGGGAGCCAAGTCTGGAGAATAGGGGGGATGTGAAACGAGTTGGAACCCTATTTCCATTAATTTTGTGACCACAACTGCTGAGGCGTGAGCTGGTGCGTTGTCGTGATGGAAAAGGACTTTTTTGTGGGCCAATCGTGGGCGTTTTTCTTGCAGCTCGGTTTTTAAATGGTCCAATAACGATGAATAATATGCACCTGTAATAGTTTTACCCTTTTCCAGATAGTCGATGAGGATTTTATCAATGATTTCTGGAGTAGTAACCTCAACAGGGCGTCCAGAACGTTCAGCGTCACTTGTGCCCATATGGCCACTCCGAAAATTTTGAAACCACTTATAAATTGTTCTAATCGAAGGTGCAGAGTCACCATAATGTTTATCAAGCTTCTCTTTAGTCTCCTGAGGCGTTTTGCCTTTCATAAAGTAATGTTTAATCAACACACGAAATTCTTTTTCGTCCATTTTTTGAAAATCACTTGACTTCCTCGATTCAAACGAATGCCAAACACAAAGAAATAGACCGATCTGGCTGAAACTTGGTGTGTGTTCTTCCAAGAGATGCTACTAACTAAACATAACCTCGATATGCGCCAGTAGTGCCATCTCTCTGACTTTGCACGGACTTTTCAAACGACCCTCGTATCTAATAAAGAACTGACACATCATATATGTTGTTTGTAACTACATATTAAATGATTTTAACATAAAAGTAAGGCAGTTTAGTCATTGTAATGATGTGTTTGTTCATTGCTATTCCTCAACGAACTTTATTAAAGTATTTTTGCACTAATTACAATATAAATTATAAAAATCACAAGACATCTTTAGAAATATTTAATCAGAAAAGATCTCTCGTGTATGACTGTTATTGATCTGCAGTATGAACATAATTTTCTTTTATTATTTCTGTACATTTGGCCAAGAAATGAAATTTAGCAGATGAAAAATAAATGTGTCCAGAATTTGTGTTTCATATTTAATAAGAGCAATTGCTTAGCAAATGTTGTTTGTACGACAATAACGCTCTATGTAGCACTAATCTCTAACCTAATATCACAGATCATGCTGGATTTAACGAAAACAGCATTAAAATATTAAACCTTAAAATAGTTAAAAATCTAAACAGCATAATGTTTAAAATATTTTTTACTAAAATCAATACAAATTAAAAGTGGGGGGGCATTTATAATCCGTTTTTATTGTACCTAACTTCTGTAAATATTTTATTTCACATGTAAAATATTTACAGATACATAAAATATGGTATATATGGTGTGAGTTAGTCAATGTTATACCCAAGTTAGAACCAACAGCATGCAAAGCAAAAGAATGAAAGAAACAAAGATGATATAAAGCAGGACACTAAATGTACACTACATTCTTTATTTCAAGAAATTGATAATTACCGTAAATAAAAACACTGTTGAATTAACAATTCCTTGAAACAGAATATTAATAGCTACGTACAGTTTATGCTGCTTTGATCCTCCAAATCTTACAGGGTTGATTACACAACGAAAAGCAAAAAAGTCACTCGACAAAAGCCACTGTGTATATATACGTATTGCTTCGCAAAAGCACAAAAAGTAAAAAAAAATAATACGTTTACAAGGTTTCTTGGATATAACTAGTCTAGAATTTAAGACACTCTAAACAGGTTTTCACTTTCTTCCTCATTTATTTCTTAATTTAATCTATATGTACAATGACAATTTTTATATAATAATTTTCTTAAATTTATATTTCTAAATTACAAAAAAGTCACTTATATTACATTATCTCTTTTCTCTTTTTAATATTTAGAAACTTAATAAATCAGATAGGGTAGTACCATACTTCCAATTATTTTACCATAAAATTAAAACCTCGTTGTTTTTTTAACATTTGGAAGGTTATTGTCTATTCAATAAAAAAGTAACAAAAATATAAACAACTGTAGCAGTTGCTTTCCCATTTTTTCCTTAACATTTTTTTTGGTCATCACAAGTAAATTTAATTCTTTTTTATTTTAAACTGGGATGAAAGCATGCATAAAAATATGCTAAACAAAAACAAAATAATATTAGGTACATTCAAGTTTTACAAAACAAAGGATTATGTAACTTGCGATCAAAAGTTTGAAATCAAACATAAATAAAAACTCAAAAGCATCAGTCATCAGTAGTAAGCATGCAAGTGCAAAAACCTTTACTGAAACCCAATCATTTCGATTCAATGTCAATTTATTGGTTGGTCCTCTCCAAGATTTCAAGATAATTGCTTTTTAGAATGCATTTATTATCAAAATCAACTTTAAATTTTTAATAAGTGTATTTTGTGCATGAAGCAATTTTATCATTATTTTTGTTTCAAATTTTAATTTCTTGAGTTGTAAAAAAATATTTTTTTTGTATTTTGATCACAAGTTGCAGAAGTAAATTAAAAACAAGATTAATAGGTATATTAAACGTACATAGAATTGGAAGCCATTTTATTTTATAAAAATTAAAACTTAAAAATCACATTAGGGAATGAGACAGAGCTATGTCTTTTTAACAATTTGTGATTTGACTTCCTTTCAACATTTTAAATGAATACATAAATACATATTACAAAAAGAGAAATACACACACGTACATATATTATATTTTAAAAGAATTACAAATTATCTAAAGTAAACACAGCTCTGTTACAGAATTTAACCCGATATATCATGCTATGAATTGTATCGGCGACATACAGACTTAACATTTATAATTTATATCAATCTTGTACTCATTCAGTCATACGATTCAGCACAAAAAAATAGCACAAAATCAAAGAAAAATAATAGCAAGTTAGTTGACAGCTCTAAATTAAAAAAAGATGCTCAATAAAAACGGATTGCACTTATTTATACAAGCAAAACTGAAGCTAAATTCAAAAATAAAAATGCATTTGTTATTGTTATTTATATTGACATGCTTTTTAATCAGAAAAGAAGTGGAATGTCATTTTATTATTAAAAAAAATACTAAGCAAATAAAACTAAAACATGCCATGATATGATTATTTAATAGGACTTTTAAACATCACTTTACAACAAAAACAAGTCAAATTAGAAAAACAATGTTTGGCACATATTTCGATATATTGCCACCTTTTTAATTACACAGTCATTATCATTAAATAAATTCGTTTTTAAGAGTTGAATCATCTCTTGATAATAGGAAAATTTGTTCAACAATTTAAAACACTAACATCAACTGCATTAAATGTTTTTTTTTGTAGACTACATATTTACATACGTATATCAAATTTGAACACATTTAAGATTGAAATTATTATTGACCAATTTTATAATTTCTTCTAAAATGTTCGTTAAATTCAGTTGTTACTTAGGCATAAAGACAGATTTTAACTGAATGCACAAAACACCATTAAAACCGACACCACAGCTTGTAACGTGTAAGAGAGAGCTGCACTCGAAGTTGATCCGTAATAACCACCTAGGCAGGGTAGGGAACTGTTAAATACCCTATTCACACAGTCACACACAAACATACAAAAATAAGCTAAAATTGAATGCTGACTTGTACAACTTTGATAACATAAAAATAAAATAAAAAATAAAAATAAAAAAAGACAAAAAATAAAAACCAAATAAAAGTAGAACTAGTTAAAACTACTACAAACTACAAGTAATAAAGAAAAAAAATTGAAATAAAACCTAAAACAAATGATAATTCCTTCTTTAGAGAGCTGTTAACATGATAATCACTATTATAAGCATAACTGTAAGTGTAATATTGATCTAGCTCACCTCTAGCTGTTTTTACTCTAATTTCTGCAGGTGAACTTAACCCAATTGCATTATGGGCTCGAAGTTCTACCTTATATGTAGTATCAGGTCGCAGTGAATGCATATCATAAGTTGTATGCTGAAAACTTTGTGAAATTTCTTCACTGCACTCACTTGCTGAATCTCTCCATACTCCATTTACCTTTTGCGTCTAATAACAAAACAAAACATTAAACACTTTTTTAAAAATATCTTTTTTACATACCACACAATATCTTATTCTATAACTGTCAATAGGATCACCATTATCATTAGGTACAGTCCAATGTAATCTATAATGATCAGCATAGTTACTGTTGGTTACTATGTCAGCAGTAACATAATTATCCAGGTCTGGAACGTGACCTCCTAAAATAATTTTAGGCTCGGCTGGTACTGATCTTCTAGGCATCTTGATTTGTTGATTTCCTGCCCATCCACCTAAACCTACATCATTACGGGCTGCAAAGCGAAAGTTGTAGGTTTCTTCTGGTACAAGATTTTCTAATATGTATGATGCATCTGTAAAAAAGGTTTCATTCTAGTAACAACGATCTAGTACAGTATAAACTGAAGTTAAATCAGGGCTGACCAGTACTATTGTTTGCAAGTTGCGGCGCAACTCCCCCTGCATTATATCACAAACACATGTTAATGACATAATAATTAATTTGCAAGATATGTGCATAGTCGGTTGGTTGGTTTTTGGGCAAGCTCAAAAGATGCTTCAGTTGAATGGACTCGCCCTGTGTGGACTTTTGTAATTTGGTTTCCTCACGTGTGTACATGTGATTGACATCTTACCTCACAATTACAACTGAGAGCATGAGCTTGCTATGCGTTATAGTCAATACACACCTTAGGACTCCTGTGGTTTGCAAATCAAATTAATATATTTACACAGTCTGTAAGGTCGTGAAAATGTTGCAAAACAATGAAAGTTTTGAATTTAATGTGTTATACTGAAAGTTTCGAAAATTATGATTTCCTAAAAAAAACATTCAACATGTGATTGTACAACATCTATGTAATTCTTGAAGGTTATGAATCCCATTTTTTACTGTAACAAGCAAATGGATTACATCAACACTTCAACATAATTCAAGCACTTATAAACAGCATCAGTATTGTCAATCTATCAAACAAAGACAATAATTAAATTTCAAAAGAACTTACTGTAACTCCAAGTATGCACCAGAGCAGTATCCCACGTTCTTTCCCGTTCGGTTTGAAATTGTACCGTAATCGATCGAAGAGGCAAGCCATGATAATTTGGCGGACCAACTATATTAAATTTAATCGTAGTAGCAGTTATACTTTCAGGCTTCACTTGCTGTATATGTCCAGGCACAGTTGCTCGTCGTAATTCGATTTTTTTTATAGCTGTGCCTAGCTTATTTCTGGCTATGCATTCATAGAATGTGAAAAATCTAGGTTCATTGTATGGCCTAACAATGAGATATGATATAGGGCCATTGCCTATTTGTTGTATATTTGGGCTTCTATCATTTTCAACATAAATTTCATTTAATCGCCATTGTATCGTTGCATTTGGTATAGATTCAGCTATGCATGTTAAGTTACCAGGATTATTATCCCAACTCCAAACGGGAGGATAATCTTCAGTTTTTTCAAATGTTGGAGGGAACTCTACAGTTATATGTCCATTTTTATAAGCTGTTTCAACTTTATTTTCCGCAATACATGCATATAACCCATCGTCAGATCTTAACAATCTACCAAAAGTCAGAGTACCAATAGATTCTCCTTTCTCATTATCAGGAAAATACTCTTGAATAATTCGTTGATCATCTAATTGACCTCCATTTTGAAAAGGATCCCGAAGGCTCAATTTTCTAAATGAAATCTTTGGAGCAGGCCTTCCGCTAGCTTTACAAATAATCTTAGTACTATTAGTTACTGGTGCAGTTACATTAAGAAATTCAAATACTTTTGGTTTTACAAGGACGTTGATTCTCACTCGAGTTTCATTTTTACCAGCAGGATTTTCGGCGATACATTTGTAATAAGAATTATCGTTAAATTCGACTCGATGTATTATAAGCAAACCGGTATTCTTTTTTACAGTAAATCTATCAGAAGTAGCTAAATCTTCTCTGGTATTTTCTTTGATCCATGTGAATGATGGTGGAGGTTTCCCTGTACCATTACAAACTGCCGATGCTTCTTCACCTTCAACAACTTCGATGGTTTCCATTGGATAGATATATGGGGCTATTTGTACTTCCACCTGTAGAGAGAGAGAAATTTTGTGATTAATTCTTATCTTTAACCTTTTATAATTGTGACTGTAAATATTTCTGGATCAGTTGATGAAAAACTTTCACAGCAAAATCTTCAGATTATGGAAAGTACATTCAGGAACTATCCATTAACATTATCTAAACCTTTCGAAATGGGGTATGTATACTGTCCAATTAATACTGATAATAAACATTTGTAAACAATATAGGTCAAAACATCTGACTGGTAATGTTATGATTGAGTTTTAAATAAATAATGAAGTTGACCTACCTTAATATTTTTAGTCTCGATCTGACCAGTATTAAACACAACAGCTCTGCATGTATAAACACCATCATCAGATTCCTTCACTTTCTTAATAGTCAAGCCGTTATTTTCAACAATATATGGGCTGTCATCACTAGCTGTAACATCAATGTCTTCTCCATTCTTTAACCAATTGACAGTAGGAGCTGGATTTGCTTTAACTTCACAACGAATCTTATATTTCTTTCCTAATATTGGATATTGTGATTCAGGTGCATCAACCCATGTGATGTCAACTGTAAATATTTTCTATCAGTTAAATTTCTGATACCAAAAAGAAAATAATATTGTACTTACTAATAGTGTTAACTGTGGTAGATGCTTTGAGATGTTCTGAATTAGCATAATAAGCTGAGCAAGTATATTTTCCAGCTAAATGCTCTGTTAGCTTGGAGAAGATCAAAATTGCACCAACTTCGCCTACTAATTTCTGTAACAAAACACAAATATAGGTAGTAACGCACAAATGTCCAAAATTTGTACCAGTCTCCGAGCTATGGAATTTGAAGACTAAAAAGTATCTTTAGACTTTCAGATGGCGCACTTTCAAGTAACCAAGCTGACAAAACAAGTTCACACTGTAACACTGCAAACAACTATTGGAGATTACATTTGTGTGCCTATTAGAAACCTTATACATTTAGGAAGTAGAAACGTAACTAAAAAATTACTTGTATTTCCGAAATATATAATTTTTACAAGAAAGATAATTGTTTACGTAAACGACAATCAAACTTAAGTCTAGTAATAAGTCCAAACTTCGACAAATAGAATAAACTAAATTGTCCCATGGCAAGAATTGCCATTTTTATTACTATTTCAAGAGTTGGCTTTAGGTTGCTTTATTTTGTGGGTCTATATTAACGGAATTGCTACTGAATAGATATCGAATTTACCTCTTCCCATTACACTCAAAAATAATATCAATACTGTCTCCTTTCCTCGAATTCCAAAAGCTACATGAAGAGAAGATTAGCAGTTTACTAGCAATCTCATGTAAAAGTCCGTAAGAAATTTGACAAAAAAACCGGCACCGCTCATTTACTTTATTGGTTGTTTGAATTTTCCTATAGCGTTTAATAGAGGAATATTTATGGACGAACACAGGAAATATAAGCAAAACCAGACACTGACAGGAAAAGTTCTATCAACGTACATGTTTCAGAGTAAAAGTTTTGCTTTGGATGTAGTGGCCCTAGTAAGTTTAAGTGTACAGGGAAAGAGTTTACGATGTGGCAAACTCGGTTTTAGATTTTTGCAATGGGGGATTCGTTAGACAACCAGGCTGATCCCATTTTTGACTGAAACCAGAAGGCCAGTTGATTTAGAAGCTATGCAGCAGTGGGTTTAGAAATGTGGTCGCGGAGATTTTTTATTCATGGAATACTGCTACCTTCATTAGTATCTGATAGGTTTCTAAAAAATTTCCGTTACTAAGGCAATCCTTCTAGGCCCATCAAGTTGACTCTTAGAACGCAGTGATATTAAGAAATTAATGTTTTCTGATTTTTCCAGACTATTTCAAAGCAGAATTCCCCAACTATGGATACCTTAGTCACAAAATGTTTCAGAATATACAACGACCATTTTTGTCTAGTCTGAAATGAAAAATATTTAAAACTTAAGACACATTTACACAAAAGGTCACATTTTGCCTCATTCCTATTCCATTCAATTCACTAACTATTTGGTCCAATATCATCTTATTTAACAACACTTTATCTCATAAGGAAATCTTTGACATTTTCTATTACATGTCAAAAACAAAGTTGAAAAGTAACTAACTCAATGAAATTAGACCTGAATCTTAAGAGAAAAACCTTGGCAAGTGGACCTTTTCTTTGTCAGACTGTGATTTTCTATCCCAAAAGTACATAAAAATGGGATGACTCTGTAGCCATAAATAGTTTTGACCTTCCTTTATCAGTAGGTAATACAGGTGGTTATTATTGTTACTAGTTTATAAAATATTCAGTCTAATAAGATTTTCATATAAAGGAAGTGCTTGTTACTCAGTGGCGTACCTAAGGGGGGCGGAGGGGGCGGTCCGCCTCGGGCCTCATCTTGTAGGGGGCATCCAAATGGGTCATCAATAATTATTCAAATTATACAAAGAAGTAAAAATAGAAATGGCATATACATTGGGAAATAGAACATGTTTGGTAAAAACAGGAAGCAATCAAGATAAAAACGAGATAATGCAAAACAAAAAGAAACTTGAGACTAATTACACATGACCAAGTCTACATACATAAACAACGATCTAACAAAAGAAGAGATACGTATACAACGTGAAATCCGAAATAGAGCAAAAGAAGAAATAAGCAAGGGCAACCAAGTTAAAACCGGGTACCAAAAGATTACTATACAAGGGCAAATATGGAAATGGAACAAAGACAAGCACACCCTAGAAAAAATTCCAAAAAACTACCAGAATACACCACTATAAACCGACACAAAACAGAGAAAGAGGTGGTGAAACAGGCAACGAACAAGGACAACGAATCGAATATGCTACAAAAAAAGGAGACAAATCTAAATTCTTTCTGGACTGCTGGAACGTCCAAACAATGGCCGAACTAAGCAAACTCGAACAAAGCTCAAGAAAAACGACAAAATACAAGATTAAAATACTCGGACTTACCGAAACTAGATGGAATGGAATAGGAGATATGACACTTGCAAATGGAAACCAAATACCCTACTCAGGATATGAAGACGAAACCGCAAAAAAAGGAATGGGAGTAGCTATTATGATAGATAAATCAGTTAAAAAAAGTTTACTAGAATGGGAAGGCAAAACAGCAAGGATAATATGGGCACGGTTTAAAGGGAAATACAGAAATATAACTATTATAATCATCTATAGCCCTACAAATGATAAAGACGATCGAACTAAAGTTACTTTTTATGAGGAACTTCATCGAACTAAAGTTACTTTTTATGAGGAACTTCAAGTAAACTGGGAGATTATACAGCGGAAACAACCGAGGGACATACAATTATTAATGGGCGATCCAAATGCAAAAGTGGGCGAAGACAATGAAGGCAAGGAAAACATCATGGGGAAACACGGAATGAGGAAAATTAACCAAAATAGCCGCAGACTAATAGACTTCTGTTTGACAAATAATTTAGTTATTACGATTCACGGTCGCAAGGAATAATTATAAAAATTCCAAAAAAGGAGACATCACACGATGCGAAAACTCGAGACTAATAACCCTTCTATGTAAAGGATTGTGTAAAATAATATTAAACGGAATAAAAACTGCGGTAGACCAGTGACTAAAGGAAATCAAGATCAAATATGCACATTGAGGATAATACTCGGACAAACCAAAAAAATGGGAGAAAGCATCTGCATCAACTTTATAGATTTCGAGAGGGCATTTGACTTGGTAACGAGGAAGAACATGTGGAAAATTCTAGACTACCAAACAAAAATAAGAAAAATGATAAAAATTATGTATGACTTTTCAGCAAAAGTAGAACATGCAGGGAAATTGTCCGAAACAATTATGATTAGCATAGGAGTTAAACAAGGGTGCATCTTATCACCGAATCTATTCCTAATCATCATAGATTGGGTGATGGAGAATACAAGAAATAATACATCCGGAATAAATTGGGGTACATTTAACAAACTTGAATAACTTGAGATTGCGGACATATGCTTAATAAATAAAAAGAAAAACCAGATGCAAAGAAAAACAATGAGACTCAAAGAAATAGCAGAGCAAGTTGGTCTTAAAATAAATGAGGAGAAGACAAAGATCCTAAAAGACGGAGAAGATAATGGAAGAAGCATAGAGCATAAAAATATTGAAGAGGTTGAAGAATTCTGTTACTTAGGAAGTGTAGTGGATAAAACGGGAGGCTCTCAAAGAGACATAAGAAGGAGAATAGAGCAAGCCCAAAAGTCGTTTAATATGCTGAGCAAGATATAAAGATCAAAAAATATTACAGTTAAAACAAAATTACGTTTATTCCAAACCAACGTTAAGAGCGTATTACTGTACGGTACAGAAACATGGACTTTATAAATAAACAAAGTATACGAATGTTACAAACATTCACTAATAAATGTCTAAGAAAAATCCACCAAATATTCTAGCTCCATAAAATAATAAACTTAAGGTTATGGGAGATTTCAAGCGAAGAAATAATAGAGACAACAATTGGACACAGAAAATAGGAGTGGATTGGGCATACATTAAGGAAACTACACAACAACTTAATTAAACAGGCACTAGATTTCAACGTAGGAAGGAAACGGAAGATAGGTAGGCCACACGATACCTGGAAAAGAAACCTTTCCAAGGAAATACGGCAACTAAACATGTCATGGGGAGACATAAAACATACAGCTCAAAATTGACAAAATTATGGAAGGAATTAGCCAAAGATATAAGCAGAACAGACTCCAACCAAGATGAGTAGAGGTTGCCGCTCAACCATCTACCATAGGCAAATGAAACACCCCCTGGGGTACCCTTTGCTCCTTTTGGAGCTAGAGGTCGAAGAGAGATAGAATTATACAAATCCGTAAATCTGAACTTAAATTTACTGTAGAAAGTGTGTATAACAGTAATGTAAAATATAGCTAAGCTTATCATTTAATAAAACTCAAGTTATAATAGTTTGATTACGCTTGGGCCTATTTTAGCAATGAAAGTTTTCCTGTGAAGTATTATTTATATTATAAAACTGTTATTTTTTGTAATTTTTAAAACACTGGTAGATTGGATGTGCGATCGTAGACACGCAAACGCGTTTTTGTGAAGCTTGAATACGGGGCCTCCAAAAAATCCCGCCCCGGGCCTCATTTGGTGTAGATAAGCCACTGTTATTACTTATTATTATTATTTTGCTAGATTACGTTAGTTTGCAGCATCCAATAGATAATAGGAAGCTCCCCGTTTTTATCTCGTCAAACCGAGTTCAGAATAGATGGATAGATGCGTAGTTAGAAAGATCTTGAGAAGATTTTTTTATTCTAAAAGTTTTACAGAAAGGTAGTTCGAGCAGATAAGGAAACAAAACTTTGGTTTTGGTC
>VTPC01000426.1:112729-158983 GCA_011009095.1 Ignelater luminosus | reverse complement strand
GTAGAACTTGTATTGCTGAGATGCAATAAAAGTAATAATAGTTATTACTTCTATATTTTAAAGTCAAACAAATCTAAACCTAAACATTTTTTAAGCGCCAACAAGAACTTTTGAGCGCCATTATTATTCCGCAAAGCGCCAATTTGGCGGAGAATCGCCTTTATTGGCAAAACTGGCGGTAAGTAGTCAGTCGGAGACGGTTTTAGTTCAGTTATCACTCACTAACGCTGCTCTCCTAAACTCGTAAGAAGATCTCTATGAATACAACTTTTAACTAAATATTCTTGTCAGGTACTGATTTTTGATAAAGTACGTGTTTCATCACTCAATGTTAATGATATCCAGAATAAACTTTTAAAAGCTGGCTTTTAGAAATTTGTAGGCAAAGTAAATATTAACCCTCTTACCAGAGTCGGCGCAAGGCAACTTGCATTGTGCAGTAATGAATAAGACAACTGAGACGAATGAGTTTTAACCTAGCGCCGACCCTAATCTAAGCGTTCTTTTATGTCTTGAGTGACATGGTGTAATTCGTAATTTAGAACTAATAATCTGTTGGCTATTTAGGCCTACGAGTGTTTAGAGTAGATTCTCAGCGTTTTTCTTCAGAATATCCAGACATTTAATAACATCATGAAATCTCATATCTGTAAGCCTCTAAATATGCATTGAAACTTTACAAGTTTGTAAGTTCTGGACGTACTTTTATCTAAAGTAAGACCTATAGGATAAATGACCTTGAATCACCCCGTTTATCAGACAAAGGCGGCTTAGGAGATTTTGCCATAGACGTGAAATACCCTAGCGTTGGCCCTTTCTTTTACCAAAACAATCCAAACGAGTGTTAGATACTAAAGATCAAAACCCAAAGTAAGCTTGTAATCTTAAGGTCGGTTGAAAGAGATAAAAAAAGTCAAAAATGTCTCAATACAACGATGATGATCAGAATGGAATGTCTCCAAGAAATATGCACACAAATAATTTAAAAAGTGATAATCTGATATTGATTGATAAACGACAACTTTCGAGCCTTTTGGCTTTCTTATTTTTCGTTATTTTTTTAATTTCTAAGAAACTTTATCAAGACATATATGATCCATCCACTGACACTACAGCACATAGCCAAACGACTTCATTCCCTTTTGGGATTCCTCTAGAGAATTTCCAGGTTGAGAAATACTGAGTAGATACAAGAGCTGGATAAATTTTGGAAAACTTAACACACAAGTTATCTTATTATCATGAACCTTTCTACACAATATAGAATTTCTGATTTACAACCCGAGGCTGCTTACTGAGTTAGTTCGGTGCACATAAGACTTTATCGGGGCAACAATGCATTATGGATTTAAAGTGTGATACTGGTACAAGGAAATAAATTTCATATTGAAAATAACATTTAATTAATGATAAAACACGCCATGAATAAAATTATTATTCATTCCAGCAAAATACGCGAAAATATCTAATCGATTAAAAAACTTTTCTTTTTGCATAAACGATCGCAAACGTTTTTCTAATAACTTCTTTTAATGGATTGCCTTTAATGTGTTTGGATTACAAACACCGATCCTTTTAAGTAATTTCTTGTAAAACAAAGGGGAATCGACTTGCCCTACATGAGTCATCAATAATGTAGAAGTTTTTTTCTTTTATTAACCTACAAGCCCACAAATTCCCATCTCAGAGGTTTCACGCATCAAAAAAGTTAAATTTGACCGAATAAGAGTACTTCCCATACACTAAACTTTTTTCAATTAAACTTTCAAGGAATTTGGTCCAGAAACTTTAAATTCAAGCACAAACCATTGTGTTTTTTGAACTCTTCATTGACAAGCTAAACAAACTTTTTTGAATTGTCGGGTATTTTTTCAGCTTTCGCATAAAAATTTAAGATTACTTCAATAAGATTTTTCTCTTTTGGTGGAATTCATTTTTAATTTATAACGCCGAGCAATAAAATGATTTTTCCTTTATAAAAGAAACTCTGGATGATTCTTTTATACTTTCTTGATCGCGTTTTAAATTAAAAAAAATTATTAAGTAATTAATTACCTGTAAATACTTAAAAATAGATCGGTTACCTAGAAATTCTAATTATAATCTTGGGAATAACAAGAGAAAAGATTAAAGTTTTAATTTAAAGTTAATTAACGGACGAATTTACTGTGAACTAAACGATGCGTGCACAAACTAGATCTTTGTAATTTGTCACTGATTGATCACTTTAATTAACTTTACTTTTTCAATTAATACTCATTAAATTAAGGGAGGAAACAATTTCAATTTTAAAACATTCCAAAAATTTATAATGGAGAACAAACTTTTGAATTAGAAATAATTGTATCTATCACACATTAAAATGGGATCGTTTAATTCTTTTAGAATTCAGAGGGGGATAATAATGATAAAGTTGGCATTTTTCGATTTTATAACATTTAATAGGACACTGTCTGTTGGTGGAGAAATTTCAGGTTTATGTGGTTTAAGGGGATTTAACAAGTATTAGACAGATTTGGATAAGGGTAACGAGTAAAATTGTGTAGTTGGACGTGAAAATGTAGTCACTTCTGTAAATGACATCACCGCGACAATATTGCAAATGAAGATAGATGTGACAGCCATGGAGGTTAAATTAAATCAATGTGTGGTAGTGTAAAATGAAAAATTAGAACAAATGGTTGATAAAATTAACCGGGAATCTGGTCTTAATGTAACTTTTGAAAATGATAAATGTGATTCTGACAGATATAAAATTATCTATCAAATAAAAACTTGACTGATTTAAAAAAATAATGAAATTTTATAATAAAAGAATAGAAAAAGTGTTTTTAGGGATAATAATGCTGTTTATAAATTGAGAGGTTTTATCATAATACTCAGACCTATAAGCCTCGAGATAAACTGTGCTTTATGGGTCTATTACGTTATTACATGAATAACCTCCCTTCAACACCAAATGAGGCAGAATTTTGTAGCTTAATACACGCGTATATATTTAACAGAAGAGATTTTTGTACAATGTAATGAAGAAAACATAAAAATACTTTTATCTTTTTTGTGAACTTCTTTTTATCGTGTTTAGCTTAGAAGGGATAAACTTAAACATTAAAGATATAAATCGATGACCTTTGCTTACATTCATAACAAAGAAAAGCTTGGACATTTTGTAGAAATGAACACACGGTGATTAAACGAAAAGCGTAAGAAGGAAATGTTGTACATAAAAAGGACTACATCTGTACGAGCCTAATAAGGACATTATCTTGAAGGTTACTGTAGTTTTTTATTTCTAATTGCAACAGTTCAGTTTCAGAATAGAATAAGTACAATGGCTTATGGTTATGGTAGACAACAGAGCGTGGAGATGTGTCAATGTTTTTTGCTATGTTAGCATGTACAGCAGCATTTCGTTAATTAATTGGTGTATAATCACAGCTTAAAGATCTTGAAAACAAAGAAGCCACGAAAGAAAATATCTAATGAGTAGGAAGTGACGTCCAATTCTTCTCTGGGTAGAGTTCGAGTCACTCAAGATTTTGCTCAATCTTTTGAGCAGTTCTATATTTATATTTGTTTGTTAAAAATCTCTCAGTTATCAGTACTATACTTCAATAGCGAAACCTACCGTAATATTTTCAAGAAATGATTAAATGCTTGTGTTTGTATTGTAGTTTCAAAACAAACTATAAAGTTCGTCGCTGTTATAGTAAAAAAGAATAACAAAACTTTGCCTAACGGGCACCAACATCATTCGGGGCGAATAGTATGTAACCTATAAAACTAAATAATTGCCTCATTCCCCCTTCTCATAGTGATCTACCAGGGAATTACATTTCCAAACACCCTTTCCTGGGCCCAAAAAAGTTCCCTTCCGTCCGTGCTTTTCTGCCACCCAGAATGCCGTTTGTCGGAGGTTACTGCAGTTAAATTGTTTCCACCTCTATAGAAAGGTTTGAAAGCTGACCAAAGTGCCTCCGATAAACGGCAGACTCGAATTTATAGCCCTTCGAGCGGAACCAAGCCAAACCAAAATACCCTAAAGATGCCCACAAGACCACTAACAAGTAAATCCAAGAGGAAGCTCAAACACCCTCCCGCCACTTTTCTCCTGAATATCCCAGACCTGCAGAATATACTTATTTCTTTGATATTTTCTCCCAAACTGACCAGACTAGATATCGCGTGTCTTCCTCCTACTCATTGGATCGCATTCAATGACTGTCAAGTTGAAATTAAATTAAATCCGACTCAAATTAAAATTTTCCCTTCATGGCCGAAGAGGCGTAGAACCTAAAACGGTTTTGACTTGATTTCAATTGAAATAATTGTGATGCCTATCATTCTACAGCCGATTGGTATAGAAACGCGAGAGGTTAATCAAGAACAGGGATTTTTTAAAGAGAGCTGTTGTGTCTCTGTTTCTTATCATTAAGGAAAACCACAAAACTCTCAGAAATGCATGTGCATCAAGTTTCTCAGAGTTTTGACTGCAGTACCTGATGGAGTTCTAGAACTAAAATTGTTTACTTCATTCTGCCTGAACGTCTGCGAAAAAAATCAGCGATAGATAAGAAATGGTTTTGAATAAGATGAGATAGATATTGTTCGAATTATCTTATACAGAAACGTCCAGCAGCAACTTTAAATACACCGAAAAAATAGCTGAAATGTGGAATTTGTTGTCAAAATCATAGATTTATTTGTTACACAAATCATAAAGGTTTTAACACCTGTCTGCAGTCGGCAAAAGAAGACCCTTTCAACAATCTTCTGATCGAACGATAATGCAGAGAGAATTTCGCTTTAATTAGGTAGAACTTAATGGCTTAACTAGAGTATACCGTTGATGATAGTGACCATAGCTATAATAATTCTATGTAAACTGATACCTTCAGGGCAACTATATATATATATTCAAGAATCAGAACATAGTTGGTTATCGTATTTTTTTGCGTAACCAACAGCATGATATAGATCGATAGTCGCATACATGAGACTGTACCGGTAGATTATAGATAAAGAACTAAACCAATCCATCTTTTCCACGTACTGAATGAATACACATTTTCTATAGAGTTCCATATCTGAAGGTGAGAAAAAATCCGAATGGAGTGTTTAAGTCGAGTGGTCTTTTGAGGCAGAGAGGTTTCACAGACAGGCAAACGTTTTGCTTATAATAGTTATTTTATCTATAATTCACAACTATAGTTAATATCTAAAGCAATTCAGCATTGCTTTTCTGAACTATGTAGAATTCTGAGAGGCTCATAATCCAATTCTATAAATAAATTTCACACACCCTTGACTGGAACTCTACTTTGTCTTGATTTTTGAAACCGAACTACTAACTGTAAATGTGATGGTACTTTTCTCATGATTTAGTTTACATTCAGTTTTTGGATCAACTGGACTTTTCGGACGTTATCAAAAACTTTGTTAGACCATCATCAAATTTTCGACGTCCTGGCCAGCATTAAGTAGGAACGTGGCAAACATGCTCTTCGAAGTTATTTGATCAATTAGGGAGTAGAACCAATAATGGTACTCAGTGTTTGACATCTCAGATATTCTAAGGCAGTATTTAGAATTAGTAAGTGCTGCCTGCATATGCAAGTGTTTGGAAATAAAGCTAAAAGCCAAGAAGCCTCCTACATCTTAAAAGTTGACCTTATAAAAGATTGACAGATTATGAGTCAAGAACATAAACTTTTTATCACTAGAAAAGAGCCATTTCATGTAGCAAAAGTTGAAGATTCCTCTTCAGGCAAGAACGGGAATGTCAGAAAATCAAATGCATGGAAATTACTGTTCCGGTATTCACCTATTCCATTAAGGAAAACCGCGAAAATCCTTAATGCGAACAGTTGATCTGGAGATTTCAAGCTCATTTGGTCCGGCAGATAGAAAGAAATAAATTCCAATTATTTGGTTACTAGATAGTAAAAAAACAACACCACCAAGGAAATGAAAGATTCTGCTGGAACGAAGAAATGACAGCATCAATGGAATCAAATCATTTTTTGTTTTGTAAGATTGGAAATGGATTTTCCTAGATGTAAAATTACCTTGATGTACTAGAAAACTTGATACAATAAATTGGATATCCAATATACAAGAGTAAACAAAAGATCCAAATGCAAACCTTGCGGGACCCCTTTCACAATTTTTAGTAGAGTTCTGACAAATTATATAAGCGAATTGATTTAATTGATTCTTGTATTGCATTTAAGATAATATCAAAATTATCTTTCATTAATTACTACTTGACAACATCTTTACAAAAGTAAAATAAAAGTAGGTTTCGAGAGGAAGTTAATAATGGATTCTTTCCATATTGTAGGAATCGTACTGGATAATATAAAACGGATAAAATTCTGCTAAAAACAAGATGTGCAGTCAGTCTAAACGAAATCCATAGAAATTTTATCGGAAATACCGAACACAGAAAAAAATGTATAAAAATAATATCCTCCTATAAAAAACTGTTCGTTTCTCATCGTTTGAGTCCAATAACGTTGGATCGACATTTACACTCTCTGAAATATCATCGAAGCTGTTATGAGGCCATAAATTCTTGTAATGGCAAATCCATTAAAGCGGAAACGACCAAAATCTGGTTGATACATTTACGGATTGCGATTTAAAACAAATGTCGCTAAAACGGCCTATTTAAAATTGTAATTCCATTGGCTTAAACCCGAAATAAACAAATTTGTACAAGCTTTTTATTAAGTAAATCGAATGTTGGGTTTTGCTTTAATCAAAACAACCCCTTCCATCCGCAACAATTTTTTTTGTCGTAGAAACAGAACGTGTCTTTTTTATTTATATCTACAACAATAACAATTACTTAAAGCGATGTTATTAAGCCAAACCGAAACGGAAACCCATCAGAAAGGAAAATAGAGAGTAATGTTCACAGTTCACACAGCACAGCAGGATTACTTTGTAAGTTGCGAAATGCATTTCTCCCCTGATTTTATGCTATATGATGCGTAACACCATTACCATCGTAATAAATCAGCTTTGTAAGACATTTTCCTATGGAAAACTTACAGTGAGCTCGTCTCTTTTGATGGCCTAATGGTCCACGACAATGAAACTTTAACTAAAACTGAATTTATTTTATACTCTCGGCTTAAAATATTGCTGGAAAAAATGTTTCTCTCGACTCCTTCCAAATCTCTCAGATAGAAAGGACAATCTTACGGAGCTTTTTATAAAAAGCACACAAGATTTCAGTTATTGAGTTCACCTCATGGGAAATCTCTGGTTCATTCTGAAATATTTCGAATAAAAGAATTTTCTAAGAGCCGAAAAGCTAAAATACGTACTGGAAAGACAAATAGACAGCAAAGGACTGTAACTATGTAAAATGCGTATCCGAACTCGGTAATAATTAAACGTCAATAGAAAAAAAGGGGAAAGCCAGAAGGTATGTTAATAGTCTTAAATTTTTAGGTATTAATTTGTTTGCAAATGAAAATTTCTTTTGCGGCTACATTACACTGTTTTGGCACGTAGTGCACGCACACGCCAACGAAGCATGAAATTGAGGGTGCGTCTGTTAAAATTTATATACCTAACCCTGTGGTAAACTTTACTGCCTACGAGTAAAAAAACACATTTTCCGTCCATAAAAAATAAAACTTCCATTATGAAGTAATTATTATTCGTATAAATAATTAATTTTGCCCTTCGCTAACGCAGATCTTCTAAAATTTATCGGAATACATACATATTACATAAATCCTTAAATTCGATTATTATCACCAAACTTTACATCTCGTCAAGTCAATTTATTTCCTCTACTTTTATTTTTCTAATTCAGGGAGTTCAGCAAGGGATAATTGAATAATTAATTGAATATTAATTTTTCTGGGCAGCAATCCTGCTGGAAAATAAATAGCCTGTCAAGCTTCTTCTGGCCTAATTTTAGTAGTAATAAACTTCGTCAAACTTCATCAATCTTTAAAAAGGCGCTACGCAATCATCTACCTTTTTTCTAGAACATTTTATTGCCAACATGCCAAAAAGTTCGCTTTCAAAGTAAAAAAAATTCGTGTAACATGAAAGGGTTGAAGGTCTGAAAAAAAAGCTCAAACATCTGAAGGTTAAAAGTGAAATTGTATGTAATATAAGCTTGGAAAAGTTATGCGTCCAACGAACCATGAATAAATTTAGTTTTATATGTAAACAAAATTTCAACTGGTAGAGTTATTTAATAAAATTTAAAAATGGCCAGTGAAAAGAGCAATTCATGTTTAAAATATTAGAGAAAAAGCATATTAATGAAAGAAATGGCCATTGTAATTGCACAATAGAAAGAATCTGTAACAAAAGTTCTGAAACTCGAAATGGAAAATTTTAAATAAATGCCTGTATGGTAAGGCTATATTGGATTCTCAAGAGAAACTCACTTCAACGACCAAAATGGCCGATTGCAATTCTCAAAATGTTTGGAATGTTTTTGTAAAGTCAACCCGTGGATTTCTTTTTTTTTAAAAAATTGCAAAAACTGATGATCAAGTCTTGTAAAAATATTCAGTTTTTTGTAGTCTTAAGGTTATTTTATTGAGAAATATACTTCTCGTAAAAAAAAATTCCAATCTGACACTACTCAGAAAATCTACCCGTATATCATCGTCACATTGACTTCACAAACCTCCATATTGGTTATTTGGAAGCTTAAGTTCATTCTGAGTATAGAATCTATTTCATTTTGAAAAAATCAGAAATTCTAGAAATAAGGATTTATGAATATTTTTGGGCATCACACCAAACAACAGTATCTTGGTCAACTTTTGGATTTTTCTCGAATGCTAATTTCATTTCAAAAGCGTTATCTAACTCAATAAGAAAAACTTGAAATTATCAAAAATGGTAATTTCTAACATTTTGAACACCTTTCTATGCAATCATACCTAGCTTGTCTCGAATTAGATTAAACTCTTTTTGGAAAACATTCTGAATTAAAAAGAATATCGGAAATATTAGAAAGGCCGTCAAGTATATGTAAGTGACAAATTGTATGTCTTTGCAAAGAAAACCAAGACTCTGATAAAACATTTGCGTATGTGGTTGATGATCTGTCAAAATTTTCAAAACTATCAAGCATCAAATCACACTTTAAATATTTCATAAAGATTTAACTAGAAAAAGAATGAAGACCAAAAATCAACTGTTATTCTATCAATCACATTGTACAAGTCAGATAGTAGCAATGGGTAGTTTACTTAAAAACCTAAACTTCAATATAATTTGAATTTACGTTATTGGTCTATTTTAATACTAGACACTGCCAAAACCTTGAATACGCAAAATTGATTGCAAGTAGATTACGTCAAAAATTCATACTAGTTTCATAGAGATATTCTGGGATATCTAAGCGCCATTCTTACTTTCTTTATATACCTTGAAGAATCTTCATTGTCTTGACTGTTGTCCCATAAGATTAATTAACCTAGTCGTTGATTGTCAGGAAAATCAGTGAGTAAATAGAGTAAGTGTTTTGTTCAGGATAAAACGTTAGTATTGTGAAACATGGCAAGAAAGAAAGGAAAATCATAAGATCAGTGGCTTATTAGGAGTAATTTAGTGGTTTGAAAGAGGGTTCGAGAGAAAGAAACCATTTGAAAATCAGGCTAGATGGTATTGTTTGTGTTTTACCGTCTTATGGAGAATCAACAGATCCTTTTAGTCTTACATTCATATTTATGCGCAATAACATTATCTATTATAAAAAATACTGCCTCCATTACACACATGCCCATCAATTAGCATTTAAAGATTAAGTGAGATTATTCTTTGCACTCTTCTGTTAGCTAAGAGTAATGTTAACAAACTCGAGAAGTTATTGAATAGTAGCAGCAGTTTACAGTAAACAGAAAGTTTCTGAAAGTGATGTAACGCAATTGCAAAATTGAAGATTATATTTATTTTATTTGCAAATATTTATCTTGTTTGCATCGGAGATCCTTTATTTTTCTGTCTGTCATCATTTGGCCTTGAATGAGTCTTCTTGCCCGTTCTCCTTGTATACCGTACTCATGTAGGGTCACGACGATCACGTCGATCAAGTTGGTGATACAGTAACCAAGGCGTAGTAGTGCTCATAAAGCCTTCTTATTAAAATGGCGGTTTAAATAGCGACTGACGGTAAAATTGGTTGCTATAACGTGAGGAAATCCATTTGATTTGATTTTGATGCTAACTTCATGTCTTGATGTTGTTGTTGATGATGAAAATGTTTACAAAATAGTCGAAAATAAAGGCTTGGCCAGTTTGGCTATTCTAAATATTGAAGAAGTTTAGTTGTAGACCCAATAGTACAAAAAACACAATTTTGTTTGTCAAGATTTTTAATTGCACTAACCTACTATAATTGTTCGAAATCTTTGCCGGCCCTGGTCGAATATCGTGCCAAATGTGTTGGCAAGGATTCGTCGATCTAAACTACTGTGTATGCTAACAACGTATAGATACACTCAGTTTCATATGAAATGCACCACTCATTAAAAATAAGGCTACGGTTTTGAAACTTTGCTAAAATAATGTTCTGTTACTGCATATGAAATGATCACTATTTCCATTAAAAAAAATCAAGTGGTTGTGGTGTTCGTCAACTGTCTCTCATCAACTCTGATAACTTGTTGCTTAGAAACAAAACAATATTTAGTCAACATAATTAGTTGTTTCGAGATTTTGTGACAGAATTAATGTTTTAAAATGCCTCCAGTGAGACAACGTAGAAATCTTAACCATATTTCCGATTTTAATACGAATTATCAGCATGAAACAAGCTGGACTTTCTTTTTGTGAAATTGGCAGAAGGGTAAATGAAAACCACATTACAGTTGCACGAATATGGTTTGCTTGATTAGAAGAATGCATTCAGCGACATCGTCTAGCTGGTAGACCTCCACGTAGCAGCAATGTTCGTGAAGATCGACTTCTTCGAAGAATGGCTAGAAGAGACCGCTTTCAAACAACACGGTCTGCTGCTGTAGAATGGATGCGAGCTCTTCACTGCCGCGTGTCAATGGCAACTATCTACAGAAGAATCTCTTCTTTTGGACTGCAATCCTACCGTCCGTTCCAACGGCTTCCTTTAACTGTGCATTAAAAAAGCTATTAGGCTTGCTTGGTGTCAAGAGCGACAGCATTGGAATCAGCAATCTGTCGTCAGTGACGAATCAAGATTTTGTTTGTGGGCAAATGACGGCTGTAGCAGGGTACGTCGACATCGAGGAGAAAGACGAAATCTAAAGTTTGCTGAAAGACGCCATACAGCTTTAACACCTGGAGTAATGGTTTGGGGTGCGATTTGTTTCAGAAGAAGATTACCTCTTGTGTTCGTCCCAGGCACTATCAATGCGCCTTATTATATTCATAATGTCCTGGAACCGGTGTTAGTACCATTCATGCAGATATTGCCAAACGGTATTTTCCACCAGGATAACGCACGTCCACACACTGCAAACATTGTCAGGAGGTACCTCCAGTAAGCACAATTGCAAATGTTGCCATGGCCTGCACGATCACCGGACTTATCGCCGATCAAACATCTGGGCTGGCGACTAAGATTATTGCCAAGAGCTCCAAACAACTTAAACGAGCTGAGACACCAACTTGAGGATATATGGAAGGAAATACCCCAGGAGAACACAGACCACTTGATAGAAAGCATACCACGAGGAGTAAATGCTTGCATTGCGGTTCATGGTTATGTTATACATTATTGATTTTGTTTTCGCTGTTGTTATTGTTTTCTTGAAATTGCTAATCTTTTTTTTTATGAAAACCTGATCATTTTATACACAATAATAAAAGATTATTTCAGCAAAGTTTCAAACCCGTAGCCTTATTTTTAGTAGGTGGTGCATTTCATATGAGACTGAGTGTGCATAAACGAGAAATCCACGACAACACTTATTGCATCATCTCATGATTAAGAGATGCATGTGGCTTACTATATCGTGGCACCTCATGTTCAATTTAAATCGACGAAACCTTGTCGACGTAGACTGTCTAGCATAAGACTCCAGCAGAGCTGGCAAATATTTAAAAAAATTATTGTAGTGGGCTAGTTTTAACCTACAACTAAAAATGTCTGTAATTTTCGACTAGTAATTACCTAAACTAAACATCGAAATGTATGTCATGAGACACCCTGTATTAATGAAATTAGCCGACTGGAAATATCCTATTTGTGTGTTTTTGAGAGACTGCGAATCCTCAGCAGATTTAATGTTTTACTTTTTCGTGGTAAAAGTGCAACACAATAAAAAAAATCTTCATTTTAACGCTGATCTTTTACTTTTGATAAATATTGTGGACCGCATAAGTTTTTAAACAAATTGAATTCTGTCATACTTACTTTGAAACTTTTCCTAAACTTACGGCTAGGTCGAAAAATCAATCAGAATTCAGAAGTCAAATGTCGACATCTAAAACAAGTTTTCTTTGTGTCCCTGTAAGGATTGTACTCTTTTATTTTGTTCTTCAAAGTTCATAAAGTTCGTTCAAAGATACTTTTTTTGAGTTCCCGTTTTTAACATTTGGCCCATTTCTTTGTTTTTTATAAGTATCTGATATTCTAATTATGTTAAAATATTGACTGGTTTCTAATTTACTTTAGTGTTAATCATTAAAAGAACTCGAACAAAATTCAAAGCAAACAGTAAATATTTAAATAAACTTGGAAAATATTGTCAAACTGGAAGTTATTATACAGAATTGATGGATACCTCAATATATATACAGTGAAAAAACACACGGAAAAATGAAACAGATCATTCCACCAACACGTGTTATTGACAAGCAGATTGATGGATTAATTATCAAAATTAGAGAACGTTAACGACGACGATATTGTTTTCCGATAAGTACAAGAGAAGTTTTGTTATTGATTTTAATCGAGTCCGTCTTTCTTCTTCTCTTTTAGTTAATTACTTTCTTTTGTTTTTTCCATCTTTTAGATTAAAAATAAAGCTTTTACTATACGAGAAACAGGAAAGTTCTTGAATATTATTAGCAGTGTTGTTTTCTGTTAGATGTGTTGGTCAAATAAAGGAAAGTAAAACGATCAGACGGATTAGATATGTTTTGATCTTTATAGCAGCCAGGAGGAAAACAACAATTCAATAAATTTTATCTGTTGACGTGATGTGCACACAAACATCTCTAAAACCTTGAAGGTGCATTTATTTTATGGGCAAATAGGGAAAGAGAACAAATTGAGGACAAGTGTGAGCATCCCAAAATTGTTTTTTAAAAATATTTTCTGTAAGCTATTAGATTACTTATTCAATTTACACACCTGCCGCCTTTACAATGAAATCTAAGCTTCAAAGGGATTTCTTTAAAATACTTCTATATAAATTCTAACCTCAAATTTAAATATTTATCATACGTTCACTACTGTTATTATTTCTCATTATTCTAAAGGCGCTGCTTTGTTTTTGATGCTTTACGTAAAGTCTATCTTGCTTTTACTAACATTCATTATATGTGCTTTTCACTCCTTTGATATTCGACAGGATTACGCTCCACAAGATTGTCTAACTATGAACAACTTGAGTATTTATTCTTTGTTTATATTTTATTTGCTTCGTTAACACAATAATAAACAAAAAAATATATGACAAATTCCAATACATTTCCACAGAGAATATATTCGTTTACGTAAACAGCAATTAGATTAATATCACCCATTAAGAGGACATTAACTTGTTGCTCCTGGATTTCAGACTTACTATATGGTTGAATTTCTCATATTGAAAATTCACCTTGCATACTATATAACTAATACGTCTTCAGAAGACACCTAGAAATCAAGAATATCCTGAAAGTGTGGTAATGTTTGATTTCAAGTTGGTTTAGCTGATGGCAAAACATCCCATAGGAATGATAAGGGCATCATCACCAATCTCAATGTGATTCCACAGCATGGGTATACAGAACTATGATCAGTGAAAAACAAAAACGAACAATCTTTGCTTTACCGTTTCGTCCATAGAGACAGTCTTGTACAAAGCTTACAAAGAACTGAAGATAGAAGAACGGTCACGGAACCATAAACAAAAGCAATGAGGTTAGCAGGTCACGCTTTTATGAATCATTGTATCAGGGGCGGCGCTAGGGTTTTGGCCGCCCCTGGGCAAAATTCATTCGGTTACCCTTGATTCTAATAGATCTAAATCTTACCATTTTGTCTGCTAGGCTGTAACTACAATTGCTGTCTATTAGACTACGCATTTTTAAAAGAAAACAAGAACACCAGTAAACTGGCCCTTCGACTCGGCAACTTTTGTCTCTTTTAACCGACTTCCTATCTCTTACCCTTTACGAGATCCCAATGGTGAACCTCGAATTCTGGACACAACTTGTAGATCTTTTTTAACTGTATGTCACACGCACTCCGTGTGTCGAGGTCAAAAAAGTCCAAACAAATCATCCAAAAGGAGCTTATTAAATCTATACCTTCCTTGTCTTCAACGATGCAAATGTATCAATAACGAGGTCGAAATCAGTCTTCGCAGCTGTTTCCTTTCAATATTCAGTATAGCAAGATCGCATAATTTTAATTTGTTGAAAGATCTCTCACAGCTAGCAATGGATACAGCAAATTTTAATGCTGGTCCGGCTTGTAAGCAACATTCTGAAGTGCAAAATTTCTTCGTATAGTTTTTGACCTTCAACATTGCAGTTGTAAAAATTTCCCAAATATTCGCAATTTAGTTTTAAGACGTCATCGTCACTGCTGTGAGACAATTCTTCAACTTCAAGTAGAAACCCAAACTTCTCGTCCGTTTCATGCAAACGAGGGAACTTATCAGCCATTTCCGTAAGAAAACGGTCAATTGTTTCCTTCATGATTCTTTCAATTTCCTGTTTAGCTGTTAATCCAGTATCGGTCGACGTTTAACGAGTCATTCTTTTCTTTCATGGTCGTTTTTCGGTTTCAATCCCAATCTTGACAGAGTCTAAATTCAACTTCTAAAGATTCAGTTACCAAAGTGTTTTCTTTTATCGTGAAAATGATCTCTGAGAGCTTTCAAATCTGAGGTAGCATCGTGGAAGTCCATGCTCGGATCTTGCAGTCTCTTTTGAACCCGTTCAATAGAAATGAGTACTTTATCCCAGAATCCTAGTCAGAAAATCGTGATTTAACATACGGTTGTACAACTGTCTAGCTTCACTTCTTGGTTCACTAGTCTCACATGTACCGTCCATCATGATCTAGAGAACATGAAGTATATCGTCAGAGTATTTAATTCTACCTTTGCACTCCATCTTGTTATAGACTCCGATTTAAAAACTGTAGGCACAGCGTTTTTGAGTTTTTCCCAGCGTTGAGTTGACGAGGAAAAAAATACGCAGAGAGCTTGAATTGTTCCAAAAAATGTTACCAGTATTGCGTCCTGTTTGGCTGCATGTACACCAACCAAGTTGACTGAATGGTTATCACAGTTCACAAACACTGCCAAATGGTTCTTCTCATTTATTTTTTCCTGAACACTACTTTTGTGTCCAGCCATCACAGCAGCGTTATCATAGCGCTGTGACCGACAATTCTGCAAGTCTATTTTATCCTTCTCTAACTGGTTCAAGATGGTGTTAACTAAGTTCTTAGTATCTTTGAGGTTCGTCTAAATAAAACCAAGGATGGATTCTGTAATACGAACTGTTTCTTTTTTCAAAATTGATTTCCTATTATGTCATTATTTCTGAAACTTGCTCACCATCTGCCTGATCAGGAGTCGAATCGAGCATGAAACCGAAGTACTTAGCTTTACGAATTTTTACGCCCAAGTTAAAGACGGGTGCTACACACCAAGTGGCACCAAATGGCGCCCCTTCCCATTGGCGTTCAGGGCACGTGCCCTGTCTACCACACCCTAGATACGACACTGCATTTATGTTAGCATAAAAGAAAGTATTTACTACAGGATGTTAGTATACGATGCTTTTAATAATTCCACAGTTTTACCATTTATACCTACTTAAAGGAATAGATAAGTGCGCTTAACAAATAAATTCAACGGTTATTAGTTGCTGGTAGTCAATTTCCATAAATTATTATACCGTATAGCTTATCTTTAGTGTACAGTTTTTTATAATTTTTATTTATATTTTTAATCAATGTAATATTATTTTATTATTAAAATTTTGGCTGCCCCAAAAATTTGACTGCATTGTATAGTTGAGAATGGTTTTAGAATGTACTACAGAGTACAGACCATATCTAAAGGAAGGCCAAAGCTATCTACAGCTACAGCAGGTCAACGCATTTTGGTGTACTTTTGGGACAGAAAATTGCAGTTTGACAAAGAAAAGATTCACTTGCTGATTTACTTGAAGCAGTTTTTTGTTCTACGTCTAATCTTCCATTTTCTTCGTCTAATAAGCATTTTACCTAATCCTTAGGTTTTTCTCTTAAAATTCAGGTCTACGTTAGGTTAGTTAAACTTTCTTGGCGTATAATAGGATATGTCAAAGATCTTCTTATGATATTGGATGAAATTTGCATCGATATAAATCACTGTTTGAAACTGTGCATTTTTGAACCTATCCGACTGTTCAGACTGATCGACTTTTTTAGACTAGTCAAAAACGGTCCTTGTATAGGCTGTATGCTAAATATACAAGCACAGCGGATCAGCTGCTTAACAATAAGAACAAGTTAAGACATACCTTTCGTTAGCAATGCGTCAGCATTCAAAACTAACCACTGGTTAATACCACCAATCTCTGTTAAATAGAAACAAGAGAGTAAATAGTTTTATAGTTTTAATAAAAACGCCTGAAAATTTAAAATTATCACAGTGGCATGATCTAATCGTTTAATTGTATATCAGAAATACAACTGTGGGACAATTTACGTGGAATTATCTCAGAATGTATTGAATTTCAACCATTTCTTGGATTTTTCCTTTTTAACCACATGTGTTGAACGGTGACAGCAGATACACACAACTCAATACTATTGCTTGTATATCCAGCAAATATGCTACATATTCTGAAATATTTGTGCCTAAGGCATCCCTGGGTAAGGAATTTCTCTTGAAATTAAAAAGTCGGGAAATGTTAATATTACCAAGAGTCAACTTGATGGGCCAAAAATGCTTGCTTAGAAACAGTACGTTTTTTCAGAAGCCTTTCAAATACTAATGAACGCAGTAATATTTCACGATTAAAAAGTCTTCACGACCATATCTATAAAGCTAATGCTACATAATCTAGTCCCAAGCTGAAGACGATCTTCAAGCGGGATCATTGGATCGGATTTCGGCTTGGAGATCGTGAAGTGAACAATGGAGATTTTTGCATAGATTGAGCTTCTGTGACACAGTTAAGACTTTCTGAATCAATTGGGTTTTTGGGTCCAGTCAAAAATTAGATGAGCCAGATCCAGCTAAGTTGACTTTAGCGATTTCTGCCCTTTTTGCAGAAGTGTAAAACTGAAGTTGCTAGACTGTCAACTTGCAGAATGTAGGCAGAACAAGATACATTGTATACTAAACCTACTAGTGCAATTACATCTTGGGAGAAATCTTGCTTTAAAACATGCCCGCTGATAGAGTTCTTCCTGCCGTATCTGTTCTGGTTCTTTGTTCATGTTTACTGTGTTTGTCCATAAATAATTAAACGCTATAGGAGAATCCAGAACTTGACTCCCCAGACTTCGCTGGAGAACAAAAATTAAGAGCTGCATATAAATATTAGAGGATTGTACAACCACCTTGTGATGCCCCTTTGACTGCGGCCAATAATTATGCTTCCTTTAATTCTGATCAAAATTATATGCAGTCTTTTTAAAAATATGAGTGATGTTGGATAATATAAATATTAATTAACGTAAATATGCAAATAAAATAATTCATTTTGTATTAAAAAAAAACTCCATATCTGATACTTTCAATTTTGAAGCTCCATTTTGTTAAATTATTAACACATGATTTACACTTTTATATAAAATATACGTAATCAGCTAAATGCTTCAACCACTACATAAAATATGTAATTTCCCAGGAGAAGTTTACACCTACACCAACAAATTCTCGCTGAAGATATTTTCTTTTGCCCTAAAATAAACAAAAGAAAAAAACTTTTTCAATTAAATTGGTTCTACAAGTTGAACAAACATTTTTTATTCTAAAATGAAATAGGAACACTACTCGTCAAGAAAAGTCTTTTCAATAGAAATTCCTTTGCCAATAAAGTTTTTCTTTCTTTATTTATTGTCAAACAGGTAAACACGTTTTTGTTGAAAGCTTTATTTGAAATTAGGAAACACAATCAAAGAAGCGGAACTTTCATGTTTTTCAGCAGAATCCATTACAATGTATGTATTGTAATATCATCCAATTTTATATTTTGATAAACAAGTCAAGAAACATTTTGAACATGATCTGTACATGCCTATTGATATAAGCTACACATTTCGTAATTTTGGCATTCATGTCACTGTAGGAATATTAAAGGGTTGGGAAAATTCGAACCAATTGGGAATTTACAACACTTCCAAATGACGACGTGCCAAAATTATTTTCCGACCCATGTAGCGTAATTTAACAGTAATGTAGAGGTGCATAGTATAATAATAGAACAGTTGACAGTTTTCTCTGGAAGATTCCAACCGGAGCGGAACAACAATTGTTTGTGTCAACTTGCAATGTTTATAACTAGTATGCAACGACAGCGCATTGATATTCGCATGAATAGGTACGAAGCTATTTGTTACACACGAACAAAGCCTCACTGTGGTAAATGCGTGTCAATCATTTGTCCCGAACGATGAGGCACGTAAAACACGATGTTAAATGCACTCCTGCACACTTATCACAGAGAGTGACTGTTATAAAACGTTCTGTAGAATATTGTTCCGGTTTAACTGGAAACTCCAATCAGTGAGAGGCATTAAATAAAACTTTAAAAGCTTTCGCCATCAAAGCGCACTCCCTGTATTCAACGCGCTTTACATCAAAAACAGAAAATCGTATCGAATTGACTTTTCACACCAAAAAAAGAGGAATTTTCACTTGTAATTTAATAACTTGAAAAGCCATTTTGCGACTCTTGTATTTAGTGGTTTAATACGTCAAAAATTCCAATATGCTGAATCAGTTCTGTCAGAGAACAAAGTTATCTTGATTGAGAGGTTTTAGAGTCATCATAAATACGTAATATCCTCATCTTTATAAAAATAAGTAGCTCGTTGAAGGTTTTCCTAATTCGATATCTGTTGCGTTTCAAAAAAATTTGAAAGGGTGAATTTTAAAAATTCTAGGATTTGAGCAGTACATAGAAGATTCCCTAGTTAGAAATTCATTTTTCCCGAGTGATCTATTACTAAATTTGGTCAAAGCAAAATTTTTTCTTTACGATACTCATTAAACATGGTAGTAAACATCTTTTAGTGGAATTTCATCTTTTCTTTAGAATTATTGGTAACAATTCAGTTAAATGATTCCACTTCCAAAGGGAATCCACAACTTCTAACTAGCAGTACTAAACTTGATTATAATCAGCAGTAAGTTAAAGTTTGGAGAGAATTACTTAAAGCCAGAAGTTCAGCTTTGCCGTCTAATATCTGAAGGAGCTTGTGAAGTCCAGCAGTTGCTGTACTAACTGCATTAATTACGAAACGTGCATGTATACTGTTTATAACTAGTTTATTGGATCGAAAAAGGTTCATAATTAAAAAAAGGTAATTGCAACAGCACATCTTAAAAGACTTTTTCCCAGTATGGATTTTATGTAAGTCTTAAAATAATAACAAAAAGGTCTTTATTAATTCTAATCCCATTCTTCCTATACAAGAACAGAAATTTGAAAAAATTAAAAAATACAACGTTGCCTCCATCTAAGGACGAGAAAAAGAGAAAAATAAAAAAAATTATTAACTAATTGAATTCCTTTATTATGGTGAGAGTTTCTGTATCTATTTCATGTAAGCTAACTGTTTTTCTGTTTCCAATTCTGAATGTATTTGGGCATTTCTTTAGTTTTAGTAATTTCTAAAATATTTGAGCAATCGCTAGACTCGGTTTGAGCATTGCCCATAATTCAGACACGTGTACTACTTTTTGGTCTTATTTTCATGAGTTTGCAATTCCTTTAGTATCCTTGGTCTAGAAGGTCAACACCAAGACTTATCACATTATCACATTCCAAGACATTTTTTCTTGGTGTTAGTTGTATATTGATATCGTTTTAAAATCAAAACTGTCTAGTACCGTTTTCCTCGTTATCTTCTCTACCACCCGTTAAATAAGCTCTGTACAGTAGTCCACATAGTCAGGCAATTGTGTTCAAGATGTGAAGTGCTGCTTTTGGTCTATTTTCATTTCTTTGTAATTTATCACCGTTTATCGATATCTTTTGATCTAGAACAGCAAGAACTGACTGACCACACCAAGACCAAGACTCGTCCCAGTACCATATGCCAAACAACCTTGTGCTGGTTTTCGTTGTATATCGATATCGCTTTAAAATCTGAACTGTCTAGCATCATCCTTTCCTTGTTATTTTCCTACCAGTCGTTACATAAGCTTTGCACAACAGTTCATGCTTAAACTCTATGTCATCTAAAAAACCGTTCTGTATGCCGCACGCTCAACTCTACAAGAATACGAGAACAAGTCGGGCAACAACAAGCCTCTTACGTTCAAGACGTAACGGACAGCTCTTGGTCTATTTCCATCGCTTTGCATTTTTTTATCGTTTTGGCCCAAAACATCCAAAATCAGCTTACTCCAATAAAATCAAGCTCCGGACTAACCATACCAAGACCGAGACTCGTCACATTATCGCATGGCAAGAGAATTTCGTTTTGGCCTGGGTTGTATATTGCTATTGTTTTGAATTATCCAAACGGTCTAGTATTATTCTTTCCTTGTTATTTTTCCCACCAGCTATCACGTAAGCTCTGGACAATAGTCCACATGTTCTAGATCAAGATTAATAAGAAGACCTAAAATTTATGGCAAGACTAATATCAATTTGTTCCATTTCGTCTTGGTCTTGTAAAGCACTAATGAAAGTAACAAGATATAATGCGGGATGGTTCGACAACCTTTAATAAAAAAAACTTGTACATTTAGGAAAGGCATTATCCAAAGTTATACGGTACTTTCTTATTACTGATATATTTAGACATCTCTTTATAAGTCTAGTTTTGACCCCTGAGGGTTTCCAAATACAAAGTGTTCCATTTTATTTGACAGTCTTACCTATTTTGAATATATGTTTTGCCCAGTCTCCTCCATAATCTTCATTTTAAAAATTGTTCATTCTGGAAATCGAGATTATAACCAAGAATGAATACACAAACACCAAAACTGAACACACCAAGACCAAAATTCAACACACCAAGACCGAAATTCAACACACCAAGACCAAATTTAAGCACAAGACCAAGGCCAATAGTTTTGATAGAGAGGCCAAGAGCAAGACCAAGACTAAGATTTGTTTAGGCTCGAGAAACAGTAGTCATATGTATTTGTAGAGGACCTAAAAGATTTGTTTTGCGCAAAACGGAGATTGTGTGTACCTTCAAGGTTTTGCAATGATACCGCTCCTGCTTGTTGTAGAAATATTTTATATCTTCGGATGACCAATTATTGAATTTTGAACACATCATAATCTCAAACTCAGTTTTTCACCTTCAGAAATCTAAATTACTGAAACGGCCCAAAACGATTGCAAACAAAATAATGAAATTAACTTGGGTTTAGTCAATTTTTCATGTAAAGTTTTCAAAGTAAACAAAATGGAAAATATAGTAGTTATGAATTATAAATGTTTGACATTTTCAATCGGAGTTTTTACTTTTGTATTTTAAGAGTTTTACATTTACAATCAAATTACTTTCAAAGCAGTCGGTCGTATCAAATTTCTGTACAGCATCAGAAAATCAAATCTGACAAACTAATCTTTTTCCTTTTTCGTAAATTGAAAGTTCAAAAAATGCTTTTAAGTTTATTTTCGTTACTTATTTTGTTAAAAAGTCCGTTTCTTCAGCACTCGTTCATTTGTTTATGTTTGTAGGCCCATTTTCATTATTACAGCTAAATTTATGTTAAGAGGTGAAACATCACATTAAAAGATTTTGTTGAGCTTTACATTTTATCTTCTCTAGTGAAATTAGGGTCTGTTTTTCTTTCTGGAAATTTCCAGTGGCAAATTCATACACGCTAGCAGGCCAAAATGCAAAATTACGAAGGCGCCAACTTCCACCTTGAAAATGTTAAAATCGTTTATGTAGATTGCGGAAATTAACATTTTTAGTTATTTTTCTTTGCATTTTTAGCAATAAAAAAAATATAAAATTCTATCTGGAAAGAAATAAGGGAGCATTTTTGTTATTTAAAAATGTATCACGTATTTTATTTATTTGCTCGGTGAGCATTTCCTGAAAGATATCGACGATGCGCGAGTTTCTGATATCGCGTTATATTTCTCGAAGTACCGTCTTTTTTCGGTTCTGTCATTTTTCACAGTCAACTGCGTTTACGTATTATGCAAATGGGAATAAAAACCAGAATTTTTTTCTTTATTAAAGGTCACCTTTTTTCCTCCCTCGAAAAGTATCTAACGGTTTCTTCATTAAAACCAAAAAGTTTTAATATAAATAGCATTTTTATGCTTTACCGACTTTAGTATTAAAATTTAACAAGAGTTTCTCCAGTGTAAAAAAAGTTGTGTGACTGTTGAAAATTACGTTCCCCAAAAAGTTGTATATTTTTCACTCCTGAAAAAAAGTAGCAAAGTAGGACGATGAATGCTTGATATTTGAAAGGGTAATTATGTGATAATGCATAAAGTTTACTTTCCCAGGGTTTTGTTTACTTTTCATTTTAGAGGCTGCAAAATTTCATTTAAAAAGCTGCTTGTATAAACATTTTTTAGTAAAGGATTATCTTGATCGTTGTTCCAGTTTCAAAAAGTTTATGAAATGCTCCCTGTTTTAGAATGACTTTAACGGGATTTTGTACAATTTAATATCAACTGTAGATTATGGATCATTTGGAGGAAAACTGACCTTAACAATAACTAGAAAGATTCCTGCTCTGAATTATCATTTAAAAAGCGTAGCTAGCTACCTGTTGACTGATATTTATTTCAACTCAATCGATGACTGCTTTCGTAGTAATCTTCCCAGATTCGCTTCATTAAATTTAAATTTGGCAACATTCCTTTATTAAATAAATTTGACAATTCTGCAGATTTCTATCAGTCGAAATCATTTATTTTCTTACAATACCTGTGGTTATCATTCAAACAAACAAATTGTCAAGTGAGATTTTATGAAATCAATTAGGCATCTGGTGGACTAAATCACTAAAAAGGACCAATGAACATACCGCGTGTCCCACGAAAGCGGAACATAGGAAAAAATACTGGAATGACAGTAAGATGTATAAAATGAAAGATCTAAATATGACTGGTTAAGGGTTATTGCAAATTCAGCTAACAAATGTAAAAGACAGACGATTAAGAATCAGTACTTCAAAGAACTATAAGAAACATCAACGAAATGAAAATTTTCAAATGTATCTTCTTCAGCAGTAATTTTGAATCTTTCTGCCTACGTGATCTTTCGTAGTATTTTGAGTCTGTTTGGCGATTTTGATCCACTGTGTTGAATAAACTTGACAAAGACTTAAATAATCAAGTGACATTTTTGGGCAGAATTTTAATTGGTTCAAAACTTACCGAAGAACCCAATTGATTTAAAACGATAAATTTTCAGAAAAATCTTGATTGGTCCAGAAACCTGGGTCGAAAACCGAATCCGTGAAAACCCCTTTGAAAGTAAGGCTTATTTTAGTCTGAACTGAAGTTTTAGATTTAGGATGCGCCGCGATTTGCGAAGTCTTACCGTCAACTGCAGCCATGTATTTCTAACGATTAGCTTTAAAGACAAAAACAGAGGCAAACAGCATCTGATATCAAAAGTAAGGCTTCTCTACAAAGAAAGTAATAGTGTGCAAGAGAAGCTTTTTCGGCTTGAAGAATTCTGCAAATATAAAGAACTCGCTAAAAAGTCTTCCAAAGCTCCTTGAAACTGCTCCTGGCGATGGTAGCTCACACCAAACCGATGAAGGACATGATGAAAATCATCCAGACGCAGGTCTTCTCCAGCTGTTAGAACCATGTCTATCGCTTTCGCGTAAAGCCGTTAATCAGATGTCACCATACAGGACGACTGATTCCTGTTTTTGCACTGTTCAACTGCAGAGAGGACACATAAAAAAATGTAAGCGGATTCGAGGGTGAATATTGACGAATGGTAAGGGCAGGATAGCTCCCAATTCGCATTCTTGCTGATGCCATATAGTCGCGGCGTTCATGAATTCACTCCAACCTTGACCAGGTGTTGTTTCGAGCTGATACACAAAGTGTTAACGAAAGAAGCTTCTAGAGCAGTTTTAGGTTTTGGAAAAGCTATGCTGACGTCCTTTACCTGCATAAAAGTTGACTGGCTGTGAGTGCCACAGGTCATTGATATGGCGTCACAGAATGCAGTCCTAAGAATGCGAAATCAGCGCCCGCTGGAGAAATATTCGAGATCTCGCATTGATGGATCTAGCTGGTACAAAGTTTACAGCACACAATGGCGATCATTCTTGTTTTAGCACAATGTCAATGGGACTGCGTCGCTTGTACAGACGGTCGTCTTTGATCTCAATTTAAAGTTGAATCCAGTTGCGCGTCATGTCTCTTCTTGCATCAAAGCAAATAATAATTCCTTTAGTTTTATGTTTATTGTAAGATGATAAATGGTGCTCTTTAATTTTGATGATAACAGACGATCTGAATATTGGACTCAACGATATTAAGCTACTTCAAGGAAAAGAGTCACTGGAAACCAGTTTCAGGAATACCTGATTTGGATGACAAGTTGAAAGAAGTGGTTGCGTCTGGTCACACTGCTAAGTTGTGGGTGCAATATTTGTAAGTGATCAACATCATGCGTCTTTTTATTAGAACCGAACGTTCTTGTATTTGGAAACACTCCGTCAGATGGTCGACCAAGGCTATTTCATTCGAAGATTGGACAAGTTTTGGTTAGGGATATGGTCAGACATGACCATTGTGGACGTATCGAAGCGCATAATGAAAACTTCAGGAAAACTGACACGGACGCGGGATGTCTGAATGAGTTATTGTTCGCTGCGTGTGTGCTAAGTCTGAGTCATCAAACGTTATTGACGCTATCGAGAGTTTCAGCGGTATCTTTCCCAAGATGCGCACTTTAACTTAGACTACACCTTAAGGGCTAATTGCATCAACGATATGAATGTCAAAAACTCCAAGTATAGTATGGTTTTTTGATTTATAATCACTTTGGATGGCAATTACATCTCTAGTGCAACAGGCCATAAATTTGATGTATTCTAATTTCGATTGATACGATGAAAAGTAAGTGGTCGAAAATACATTTTGTCATTAGTGTTTTCACAAATAAGCGTAAATTGTTTAATTATTTGGTAGAGAAATGAACTTGACAGCGCAATTCGTTTAAGTCCTACACTCAGAAACACAAAAATCCAAGATGATGGCTTTTCTCCAAAACAAATTTTTTGGGACTTTGAGTACCACAAAGAACTCTATACATTTCAAAACTAAAACTTAGACTGACTAAAATCTAGACCTACATTTCCATCTTTTTTGTTCAATTACAATCTATCCAATAATCCAATTTGCCTAATATCGTAACGTGAAACCATTTTGCTCAATTGCAGAACGTCCAGCAATTTGTTCAATTCGATCTCATCCAATACCGATCGATAAAAACAAATAAAATTTTGTGCCAAGAGAAAAGAAAACGTTCTTGGGCAACTAACCTCACTAAATCTCGATTTTAAATTTTTCTGTCAAAGACAGAATTCCAAGTAAAACCAATCTTAACAGTTAGTGAAGATTGGCCGCAATAATAGATGAAATAAAAAATGGGCAAATCGAAAAATTAGAGACCTTTTTAAAATGTTTGTTTCTGGTTGAAAACTAGCATGGCGAGTAAAAAATAATTAGGTACAGTACAGTATTTTCATTATTAAATTTTATAAATCTCACTCGAGGAAAAAATTTTTAGAAACAAGCTGCACGAATTTCTCAGACTTATTTTTCACGATTCTTGCGCATTCTTCTTGTTTGGTTAACTATTCCACATCAAATTGTTCCTTTTTTTTTCTTTTTTTTAAAATATATAATGATAGACATGAAGAAAGGTAGAATTCATTATTTGTGTGGAATATAAATGGAAAGACACGACAATAATAATAATGGACTTTTTAAAATGTTTGTTTAATTAGTTTTTAGCGTCAAGATGAATTACTGTTCCTTTGCAAGACTTAATGCAAATTGTAGTATTATTTTTGGAGCAAATGTCGTGGACAAATAAATCAGCTGCCACTTAAAAAAACAAATAATTGAAAAATACGTTTCCAAAATTGATTATATAACATCCTACCACCTCTGCTTTTAAAACAACGTTTAAATCTTTTGCTAATGTTCGCAAAATTAAGTTTAAGATGAAAAATTAAAAAAGATAAATTCCGACAGCTTTAAGTGGATAAAAGGAGTACTTTAGAACTTTGATGAAAAGAAAATACTGATAGTCCTGAAATATTGACTTCATGAATGGAAAATTCTATTTACTCTCAACATTACAATGGTGTGTGTTCACTGAACCGTTTGTATAAAGGATTTTGCGAAATGTAAATCTGACAAGAGACATATGTATATCATTTGCTTTTACACAAAGCCACTACGCGCATGCAGTATGACTAAAAGTGGCAGGATACGTATCGTGGGAGTACCGCTTAAAATTCTAGCAACCTTTTAACCCTTTCAATAATGCAAATTACTATTATTCAGTTTTTCCCTATACTTTTTACAAGCCGACGTCATCTAAAAATAGAGACAATGCGGTATATTTAGGACGGAGAATCGTACAAAGTGGGAACGAACGAAAAAAATAAAAATTCAATATCAGAGTACATATTTTAGAATAGTTTTCTGAATGCATATTTATTCAGTCGATTTAAACACAAATCCCATTAGAATTGGTTTCCATTTCAATAACATTGAATTCCACTCCCATCCTTATTTACCCTTCTCGTTCCTCTAGGCATTGGCGGATTTCTATGTTACTTTATCCTGACATCTGTCAAATCACACACTTTCCGTTCTGCACACAGTGTGCATTAACCGTGACGTTACCGAGACATCTCATGTGTCATCAAAAAAAAAGAGACGATGCCTCTAGAGACCAAAGCTAATCTCACGTACTGTACAGCTAGCGTATAATGGATAAGCTTTAGCTATAAACTATTATGTACATCCTGAACTCTGTGAGAGGAAGTACTCTATTTTATTTAAAATTTACAACATATAAATTTTTAAAAGCAAGACAATAGCTTGTAGGTAATAATGTTGTGTCGCAAGTTAAAAGCAAATATTCATTTTCAATTTCAACTAAAGCCCATCGAGAGGTTTATTTTAAACATTAAAAGAGTAGTATAGAGTATAACAAAAAATAGATATGAAGAAAAGGTGAAATCTTACAAAATAGAAAAGCAACGGAAAATTCTACAAATAACTTGATATTTTAATGTCTTCCTCTACTGAACTGTGCATTGGATAATATTATTTTAATGAAGTGGAACGATGTTTTACGGATGCTTCAAATTGTTCAGAATTACTCATAAGGCAGCGATTATTGTGAATAAATGACTAAGTAAAAATGAAATCAGAAAACTTACCTAATGAAGTAAAAGTTAATCTAACCTAACTAAACAAAGATAATTTACGACATCCTTTTACCATGCATATGCTGTAAAATAACTTTTTTATTTTCTATTGCCCAACTTCTTAAAATTCATTTATTTTAACCTTCAATGATTGTGTAAATCTAGTTAGTCTACTTATTATGGAAAAACTTCAATTATCATTAATAATGAAATATCCTGTACTTAATTGTAAAAGAAATGTGTGTGAAACATAGTTTTTGTTAGAATTATGATTGGATCATACGTAAGATCTTATTTATTTCACATATCGAATTGTGCTGTGTAAATAACTGATCGATGGTGACCATGGTGTTAATCCGGCGGACGAAGCTAGCAGCCTATTCCTATTATAAACACAACGCTTTCAGACAATAGCGTCAGAAATCTTTCAATAAATAGTATGGTATACACGAAATAATATGGTACTGTCAACTCAGAAAGTAATATCGTAAAATGATTTACATCTTGGTATTTAATGTCCGAGTTCATGGCAATTTCTACAATACGTTAGTACTAACCTAATAAATTATCTTGATTAATCGATTTACTCTTTATAAAATGCAGAATTTGCCATTAAATGAGAAATTAAACGATAAAATAACGTTTTGCGACATTACTTTATAAATCTACTATACATGATTAAGTCTAGAAATATCAGTTTGGTGAATATTCCAAAAGTAATCTCGAAATAAGAAGAAAGCAAGTATCAGGAGCAGCCAAAACTGACACTCAGTCTATGAATCTGATCTGGATTCTGCAAATCAGTAAGTGCAAACCCAAACCAATCTTTCAGAGAGAGGTTATACCTGCACACTTGGTCAAACGGGATAAAAATATTATTTCAGTGTGTCATCGAGCAGCATGCAAAAGTGTGCAGACGTGAGTTGTGCTTCTCCAGAGGTCCTGTTGCATTGTCAAATCCTGCCGGTCCTTGACTATAGGCCTCTAATTCCCAGATGCCTGTTTACCAAAATGCCTTCTGGCTAGTAGATATGTATCCCTAAAGTCCCCATTCCCAAAGTTACCATCTCACACAACGGGGTTGGGCAACAACACCGAGTCAGCTCATCATTAATTCAATTGGTCATAATTCTTTACAACCGTTGTGCCCTGCATTTAATATGCTTGACGTGTCTCAACCGTCATCACTTTCTTGTTGTTGTCTAATTAACAGTGTACAGCCAATTCTGAAATGATTAATTTGAGAAGTTTTGAGCAAAAGGGATATGGCACATAGTTACCGTAGTTATTTTTGTTACCACTTGTAGAGAAATATTTACATAAAGTGAATCTGACTACAAATCCAATTTGTTAAGTAAATTTCGTGTAGCAAAAAACGCCTGAATGTCATGAACTCTGGACCTATTTCCATCGTTTTCCAGTGCAAAGAACAATAGATACCAAAAAGAGTAAGGTAACTAATAATTTTCTTCCTCGTGTATTCAGATAATAAACTCCAATCTTTAGTGAGAAAAAACAAAACCAAAGCTTTTGATTAACTATAACGTGCCCTAAGATACTAAGGGTCTTTCGTGATAGTCTTTCAACTTCTTGAGGAAATGCGAGGAATACGAAAGAGTGACAGGTCGCTATTCCATTAAGAAGGAAGACAAGTTTGGACAGGAAACAGAGAAAGATATAATAGATGGTGGCAGAACTTCTCCATAACTACTACTACTTATTTGATTACTACCTACATCCTACTTACTTACCTGTTTGATTAATTCCAAGGTTTGATAATTCGAATCGTTGCGTTAGTCAAAAACTTAATGCTGATTTGAGATTACTATAGTTACAATATTTTAGGCCGCAATGATGCCCAAAAAGCAATTCGAGCATATGTCTGTGTCACTTTTAAAATTCTTCGGTTTCCTGAAGCGCTGTTATAGAAGTAAGTTAGATGAATTGGTTATGGACTCTAGAAACTTTGCATTTTAACTATTTTTGTTCTGGCTATAAAATTCTGAACAGTTTCACTTCTTAGTTGGTATAAAAATTGAGCTTCGATCATTTTTACCTTCAGAAGGTTAGTTTTAAACGAGATTTTGATTTTGACCTTCTCGATTTTCATTAAGATGTTTCACTGCTTAAGTAAAAAACATTTTGAGGTCAAATAACGTGGTAACTTAGATGCATCTGGTAACTTACCAGGTGGTAATTATTGGTATTTATTTGGCCACCAAAAGCAATTTCTTCATCTTGATAATTATTTATAGGTACAACTTTGAAATCTCACACCGTTGAAATGTTTTAAAAAAATTAACTTGGGACCAAAACTTCATGATTTTATTCAAATGGGTCCCATTTAAAGCCTCCCAATATAACTATATGCTTAGAGAATGAATCAGTACGGATTATTAATGAATGTGTTACCTACTCGATAATATTTAGGAGAGAAGACATAAAATGGACACACCGTACATAGTCAACTTCTCAAATGTAGTTACAAGCAAGCATAGCAAATACCCTTATTTCCTGAGAAATAAGTGGTCTGACTAGAGTTTATGATGATGAATGCTTGGACAAATGTATTTGCCTGTTGCCGTTTCTTACTCTATATAAATGTTTCAGATAAAATTATAGAAATTACACGAGTTCATAGCAGAAGGAGTTTTATTCATGAATAATTTTATTGTGTTAACCCACACTTTCCATCTGTTTCCAAAGTTTCTAACAACAGCTATAAACAATGAACAGCGTGACATCAGAAACAACAGAAAATACCTGGAATTAGTGAGTTTTGTGACAATTTTGTTCAGTTTAAATGTTGCTTGCAAAAATAAAAGACTGTAGATAAATGCTTATTTTAAAGCACTCACAGAAAGCAACCCCAACGTTGGAGAAGAGAAAACATTAGTGCCTGGGAAGCATTAGTCTCCTTCCACATGTAACATGTATACATAGCACATAAAGTATTTTAAGAGAAACTCATCTTTAGAATAAAAATGTCGACATATCATATGATTTTCTGAAAATATTTAAAAATCTCACGCAATGTTCCCTTTTCCTAAAAATAACGTTATTCGCAGACGCATATATCTACCGTAAATTTTCAAGCAGAGAATTACGAAAGGATTACAGAAAACTGAAAAGGATGTGACCTCATTTTAAAATTCTTGTGTTAGAGAAATTCTTTACCTCAATGAGTTGGAACATAGGCATAATAAATCAGTCCATATAAATGGTTCACTTAAATACGAGCTTGTTTGTGTGAAAATTTATAGGGAAAATAAATTTTCACTTCTCCGTTTTGCTCTGGACGGTTCTCTACATTTTCGTTATATACATACACAAAAGTGTGTAATTGTGCGTAAAAGTAAAATAAGTACTTCGTCTCTAAGAAGTTTCAGAAAGTAATTATAACAGTTATTTTTTAATAGAAAATTTTACGCCTCCGCAAGGCAACTCCCACAGGACTCGCCTTTTATAAATGAATTTTACAGTAATTAATTAAAAAATATAATATTGCAGTATACTAGCTGCCTGTTTGTAAAATTAGGGTAACGAATTTTTTTTGCAAGATGACATAAAAATATACAGACTTTATTAGTGTTAATTAATTGTAAGAGAAGCACGTTCCAAGTTTTTATTTTAGCTGAGGCCATAACGTAAGATTAATAAAAAAAAAAGGTTGCACGAAAGCTAAAAATAACATAAAAATTAAATTCAGGACAAGCCTCTGGAGGTTTCAACATCCATAAAAGCTCAATTACAGAGCACTATGTAAAGTTACTAACAACAAAAGTAACGTAAAATCAAGAAGTCCTTTAGGATTAATTCGATTAGTTAATTCAAAGTGTTAATTTTCAAAGGCATGAGCAAGGGTTATTTCGAGAATGTATGTAGATACTTTCAATTTTTGTCCAAAAGCTTCCCACATGTTTTTATCAGAAAAAAACCTCGGGATTAGAAAAGGTTATATTATTTTTTTCACGTCCGTTAAAAAAAGTGCAACATTCTTCATTAATTTTCGTTTATAAAGGATGCGTTTGTTTCATCGCGATAGAAGCGTGAAAAATTAAAAAATGACACATCACAGATAATTTTCCACCTGCAGACTCCATATTGGCAAAACCGATAATAGAAATAGAATAATAAAAGAACTCATAAAGAAGTAATTTCTCTAAAGATTAAAATCTGCAATCTCAGTTAACTTTTATATTAGTTTAGACTTGTTTCATTATTTGTTTTCAGTAGAAGGTCTCAAACATGATTTCTTTTCAATGGGTACTTGAATTAAATAAATACTTCAGATGAAAAGAACAATAAATTAAAATGAACGTATCTTAATGAATAACTTAGATGCCCATTTAGGCTTTTTTATAACACTTTCTTAACGAACCTATTTCTTTCATTTTTCTTGTAAAAAGATTATTCTTGAGTAATTTTGTGCAGGAACGAATGCTCAATTCTCCATAGACAAAGAACATTATAAAAATCGCAAAAAGAATCCATTTTTACTGTCTTATAATAAATATCGTTACGTTAACTTATCGCTACGTTAAATTATTCCCTTTTAAGCTTCCGACCCTTAACTCTTTAATAAGTGACAGAACGCTGAGAATACTTTTAGTGGTTCAATATTATTGCAAGCAACGAAATTATCTTATAATGTGTTTCGGAGTAAATTCTCTAAAACACCCTCTTTGCTGTTCTTTTCTATCTTTGCTCGTTCCTGAGATATTTCACTTAAAAAAATAAGATAATTTCGTTTTTAGCAAATATCTAGTAAGCCGTGAATTTTTTTGAAAAAACAAAAGCATAAGTAAACTGATCTCCAAAATAGCCAAATCTTTTCTAATTTAACCGACTTCGTATCTCTTACAATTTCCGAGATCCCAATAGTGAGCATCGAAATGTGGACACACTGTATAACGTAGCATATTCTGGAGCGTATAGCCGAGACTTGTTGCTCGAAAAACGACATGTGGTATGATAAGAAGAACTCAAGACATAATTATACCCGACCGGCGTTGTTGCTTCTTGGTACTGCAATATCCACAACTTCAAAGGGCCCCTTTTGTAGAATGATGTAAGCCAACATTATTCAGCCTTAGTCCATTTAGTGTAGTAGGACAGCTCAGAGTTTTTTCCTCCCATAATTACCTGCAATAAGTTCTGATGCAAGGTGACTTATGCCCTAGAACCAGGGGTTGAGCACAATGATTATTACGCCAACAGATTTCTTTCCTCTATCTTTCCACTTCGATACTGAGATATTTCCTGCAGTTACTCCATTCTGATATCTGCGTCAGAATTCAGTTCAGATTTTGGAAAATACTTTCTGGATGGTCCTATGACAGCAAAGCAAGAAGTTTCTGTCGTAAGTCTTTCAGCTAGTACCACCGAGGAAAAGAAATTGTCAAAAAATAGGCAATAGCTAAAGCCTTCAAATGCATGTGACAAGGCACTTACTACGTGCTCTCCTAAAGAATCACTTTTGTTTGCGTTAGAATCAACCCCTTCGTATATCGACATTCCAAGGAAACATCCTGGTTATAATCCATACTTTGAAGCCTCGTTTAATGGGCTTCATCGGCATGTATTGTTTTAGGCTGCTTCGTCCTTTGTAATTCATCAACAGATAAATACCGTGACAGATGGAACAGTATTTTGAACTTTTTGTTGGTGTGATCTAAAAAAGGCTTTCATTTTATAAAGTTTGCCAAATTCAACTTCTTCCTTTTTTGGCATTACACAGTTATCACTTAGGTGAATATTTCGAACAATTTTTAGAAAGCGCTTCAGTGTCATAATTTTCTGTATTCTGGCAGCATTGAAGTTGCAATCACTATATCAGTTACGGTTATTATTTGTATCCCTATATAGGATTTGAGCTCATTTACATGTAATTGAAGCAGTGTGTGGTTTTGTACGGCATATAAGTTTGATTGTTCTACATGGAGACAGAATGTAAGAATATTTGCACTGGACTGCTTAGGTCTTCGTCCAAAGAGGAACTATCAGGTGTTTCTTCGTCGTTGTCAGTTACAGCTCTTGATGCAGGCACGTCTTGTTCGAAGACATCATCTTCTAGATCGTTCCGTGTCGCCGATTCTTCCACTTTATGTGAACTTGCATAGGATGGACGTATAGAAGATGTTGATGTAGAAGGAAGATTATCCCCCGCGTCTCAAAATTCTAAAATTATTATTTTGAGTGCATTATTACTGATAAACAAAATATGAATCATATTGAAGACATTTCTTACCTTTATTTCAAAACTTTCATCAAGTGACAGCACAAAAATCACAAAACAAGGCACTAATCACGGCACTAAACGCACCAAGTTTCGTTGCGTTGATACAAAACTTGTACTTCAAGCGCTGGTCTAAAGGTGGTATAAATATGTACCAAAGAGACTTCCTAGGATAGCAAGGGACTTTAGGGGCTAGAATAACAATAAATGGAAATGCACCATGACACGTAACTGCAAATGGTACAAAACGTACCAGAATCACTTAAAGAGTTAAAATTTATTGGAAAAGAAGGAATTTTGATATTTCCCTTGCGTAGCCACAACGGCCACTGATCGTAACGGTGACTCTTAAAATTGCCCGTTGTGTCTTAGGTGGGTGCTGTGGTCATGAACGCAACGGTCATCAATAACTTGTGGTCGTTACAGTCACGCTAAGTTGGTAGTGAAACCAATGCGGACATAAAAGTAATCAATCTCACTGGCCATAAAGGTCACTAGGGTCTTATATATTTGGAAATTTTGTATCATCTTGTTACTATTGTTAAATAAATACTAATTTGGTTCCAACCAATTAGAGCTTTGGAACCCGGGGAGATCATAAGACAGCGGAATTTCTTCCTTGGTTATCTGTCTCAATCGTCTTATAAGAATTGTCCGTAAAAATTTGACTTTTAGTAAAAATTCAAAAAGACCTTTTATAATCAAAATTAAAAATTCTACTCATCGTAGTCGGTGAACCAACAAGTCATGACAGTAACTCCCGAGGAACCTTTTCGCCCACGTAAAGCTGTCCAATGATAAAATTCATGATGCTCGTACCTGGAAATAAAAATAAGAATTATTTATAGAATACAAAATAATGTTTTTAAAAGTTTATTTTATTTACAGCCACTTAGAAAAAAGTATGCTTCAGGTATTAAGAACACAGATAGAAGGATTGAGATCAAGGAAAATGGGATAAGAGGAAGAAAAATTAGAAAAATTAAATTAGTTCAAGTAATGTAATTTGTGTTAAATTTTTATAATTTTGATTCAGTTGTTGAGGTAAAAACAAAAATCTTCCCCTAAACTCTTAGATTTAGTAAAATGAAATTATAACATATAATGAAGATTACAACTACAGCAGGCAATTCTTTATAACGTTAAAACTTCTACTTTTATATTTTTAATGAGATACAAGAAATTAAAATCCTCTACTTTAAAAAATGCCAGCTGCTATTTCCAGTTACATAAAATTAAAATCATAATTCATTCTGAGTGCTGGAAAAGCTTAAACTAGTCACTATTTCCTTGCATAAGCGGTGCATATAAAATAAGTTGTTATATTTATGTATGAGGTTTTTAAATTACACCAGAAAACAATTAATGCAAACGCACAGCGTGCAGATTTCATTTCCATCCTTAGAGCAATTCATTTATTTGTTTAATTTATTCCTTACTAGCTTTGTTAACTATAAATTTTTACACATTCTGTAAATGAAGAATTTCCAGTAGTAATAAGCTGATATTAGGGTTGTTCATAAAAATGAATGCGCCCAAGCGGAATTTCCTCATATATTTCCGAATATCGACGCGATACACTCTTCGCTAAAACCATATAAGCTACTTTCAATCAGTGGTGGTATTAATGGGAGCGTGCGATATTAATGCTCCTATTATTTCCAATAAATTAATAACAACAAGCGAGCAAACGTGAATAAGTCATTTCGGATGCACTAACGTCACATCCATTAGCGAACTCACTGAATATTATTCACAACTATTAACACAGACAAATACCACCTGCTACCCCAAAACTATAGAAGCGTAATGATTTAAACCACCTTACCGATAAGGGTTTATTGTAAAACAATGATACATTCAAATTGGAATTTTTGCATACTTCTACATAATACGGCAATAAATCCTTATATTTGATTCTGATATTCCGTTTACTGTGTTTTATCGCTTCTGGGTATTTGTATCTACCCCTTTTTAACGAATTTTGTAGGAATGAACATAATTGATGTTCTCTGCAAATCGAACAAAAGGTATGGATTTGAATACAACACTGAACATACAGGATGGTTTCCATAATTTCATCAACTCAATCATTTCCTAAAATGACAACCGAACTAAAAAATTCTCAAGAATAAAGAAAAAAGGGAGAAAAGAACGGAGATTCGGAATTCACAATGATTAAAGCGCTTTCTTGTTCCTCCTTTGCCTCTAACATGATTTACGAAAAGCTTTACCTTTGGTGTCGCTCACATATTGTGTTACTATCTATTCTTCTAGATGGTGGGGGAAAACCGGATCCAGGAAATAGATAATTGGCTGATCTTCTATTCTACAGACCGTTGTGTAAGCATTTCATTTCGACGAGATAATTGAAAAACGTTTTAGTGTTTTAAGATATTCTCTGTCGCTGCACTCGTTTATTTTTACATTCTGATATCAAAGCTAAAATAATTTAGTAAACCTTTCCTAGGCTAATAGCGCCCAAAATCAAAAAGAGAAACTATTAAACCGCTTCTATGGTTTAGTTTAAAATTCTCTATTCTTGTTGTAAGACCTTAGTTACACTGAGTACACATTCTGATTTATCTCTTATGTATATAAAACAATCTTTGAATAAATAAATTAAAATTTTGATGAAGCGTTCTAATTCTCAGTTTAATTGCTAAGTCATGCCCAGAAGCCCCCAACTTAAGAGTTGGTTGCTATGGTAAATATTTTCGTTGTGACTTCTATGTTACAATAACCAACAAAAGATATGAAGTAAAACAAAAATTGAAATATTTAGCTAAAAAAATGAAGAATTCAGTCTACTTCAATTGACTATAGCACAAAGCAAAAATAGGCCAAAGGAATCCAGGATTCTAAAAAATTCAACTTGTTTGACTCTTAGACCTTACAAGAGTTCCTGAATAGTGCCAAAACCAGCTCTCCAAACTCGGTTTTGAAAAAGCCTGCACACATTGGAGGCAGTACATTGCAGAATCTCTGTACGAATTAAAGCTTAGAAAAATGGCAGAAGATATTAGACATGCAAGGAATCTCTTCTTTTGATACCAGTCTCTACAGATGCAGAAGATTTCATTCTTCAAAATACGAAACATTTATTCCAGTGAGGTTTAAGATCTTAGAGGACGACTCCAAAAAGAATAATCGGATCAATCAAATTTTGGGCCTATTACTAATATTTCTCGACTACTTTGATAAGGTTTTGATAGTTAGTCTAAACCAGAATTATCTGAACTCTAGGTCAAAAAGAATTTATTTTCAGCCTTTTAAATACGAAATGTTTTTAGATGCAAAGAATCAGAATATTCCGTTGCGACGACATAATTCAAAAACATTTTCCTGAAAACAAATGAAAATACTACCATAAAGTACTCTTGGTCGATATGTGTATGTTATACAGCTCTGTTCATAGATGCACGACAGATACAACTGCAATAGATACAGTAACTGTCTCTTCAGTTTAGACAGAATAATAATCTCTCGATTTATTAAACATTACACAACTCTTTCAAATTTCAATTCTGATTGAAGTGTTGCAAAAAATAATAAAGTTTTTCTCCTGATATGTTTCTTTTTTAACTGTTAAGTCTGAAAACTCATAAATAGATGTCAAACATTATGTGATACCACAGAACTTCTTTTATCAATATTTCTTCTTGTATTTACAGTTCAATGTTTTCTGGAATCAACAAAAACAAAATGAAAACAACTCAAATTAGTTTAAAACAAACCTGGAACATAAAACGTAACAAAACATTGTATTTATTCAACAGCACAAAACTAAACAACTTGTCTCCAGCAAAACAATTTTACAGAACGTTAAAAATGAAATTATTTTCTCTCTAAACATTAAACAACTGAGAAATTCGAGAAACTCTCTACTTTATTAATTGGAATTTTTAATACTGCGATAGAACTTCTTTTCATTTTAAAAAAATATTTAATTTCTGAGATAAGCATATAAAAGATAAAATGAGAATATTTAAATTAAAAGCTTTCAGGTTAATGAAAATATTATTTTAAAAACAGCATCTTGCTTTTGCAAAAGACCGCTGTCTAATTCCCACTTCTATAAAAAAGAAACTTCCATTTTCCTTTTAGTTAACAAAAGAATCGAAATCGTCACAAAAATAAGCTTAAACGCAACTTTTGCAATGCTTGACCTTCCAGTTTCGAACAATAGAAAATACAAACGTTCATGAGTTATGACAAAGGTTATCTTTTAGTTTTGACATTTTTCATACCATAGCTTTTCTAAAAGTTCCCGGCAAGTAATAAAGAAGTTAGCTATTGTGACTTCTATCCTATTCGGATCGAATTTTGTTAACGTGTTATAATTAAAGGAAAGTTGTAGATAGAGAAGTACAACAATTATCCCGTAGAAACAAACAACTTCGTCAGTTCCACTCAATTAGGAAACCACTGTTAAGGTCTCAAAATACACACATACCCTTTAACTTTACCCTTCCACTAGACACCTACAATAATTGTCTTTTAGACATTTGAAATTACGTCAGGATCAAGAGCTCCCTCGTGAACCACAAAAGAAAATCTAATCTGAATCTTTTTAAATCGTCTTAAATAAATAATTTTGTTTAGAATTGCGAACAATGAATTATTAAGAGGGAAGAGTAAATTTATTATAGAGTGTGTCAGTCAATAAAGGCCTAACAGGTACAATTATGTACAACGGCGTAGGATCATAACGTAACAAGCAATAAGAGCTTTGTCTACAGTGAATTAATGTGTCTCTCGAACTGGATGCCTTGATAATTTATATAATTAACAGTGCTAGGTATATGTATTATGTATAAACCTGATGAGCATGTTGAAATTTGCCTGAATGTAGATTATATTCAAATCTTATAATCATCTATGTAACACCAAACACAAATTGTACATAGTACAGTATAAAATATCTTTGCCAATGCATACTGAATAGAGGGGCACGAAAGAAAGTTAGAAACTGAAAATATCAAACCCAGTAAACAAAGAGAGCAACCTTATGTTTTCAAACGAGAAGAAAAATTAAAACAATTTAAGCAAACATTTTTTCAAACTGGAGAAAACCAATAAAATCAGAGCGGACGTAATAATTGAATATTTAGAAATTGAAGGTAAGATAAATCCTGATATTTTTAGTGGGATGCAAATTTAGTCAGTATCTGAGTACTGAAAAAGAAAATACAATGAAAATCTAAGATTTACACGACATCACGTTTTGTATAACACATTTGTTGTCTAGGAACTAATGAAAGGTGTGATGCTAGCCTGAATTCTTTAGGGTCGATACGTGAACAACCAGAGCACGTCCTTGAGGTCCCAACAATCCGACTTCAGTTCCCCAGGGTAACATCCAGAAAAGAAAATCCCCTTGTTGTACTCATGTGGCGTGCCAAAAGCCTCCTGCCAAATTGAAAGACTCCGGCAGTCTGCAAATGATCCCGCTCACGATGCGATACGCAAAATGCCGGATGATATCCATCCTCAACAAGACCATTTCTGAACGGCGCAATACATCTTTTCCCTTCGTTTTTCTTAATGGTGAAGGTAAATGTCGCAACAATAATTTCCATGGACTTAATTACTACCGTTCACTTCAGCCATTCGCGATTTCTATGTGTTGGATTCATTCCCCTACGTCTGCTAATCAAAAAGGTGTTGCTCACTTTTCACGTTTTGTACATCACTCTGCTTAAACCAGCTCAACAAAGAAAAGTTACTTCCCCAACAACATCTTACGGTGTTGCTACTCAGAAAACCTCTAAACCCTCAGCGTTTTGCGTTCATCGTTTTCAGCATCGCCGCGAGCATCACCACGAACTGGTAGCTGTTGCGTCATCTTTACATTTTCTCCGTTTACTCCAATAACGGCCAACGTATTCAAGTCAGTGACGCACATACTGATACTAATAGATAACATAAAGACTAAAAGCTTTTAGGTTCCTTTTGTTAAAATATTTATAACACACCCAACTTTATAATCTAGTGTACTTTAAAATGTACTAATATTCTAAAACACTTGCTTGATATTAGGAGAACACTTGCCGATTCTGACTATTCATCCAAGTCTCACGCCTGCTTAAGATCAGTGTGTTACTATACTAAGCAATATACATCGAGAGAAATTCTAAAAAAAAAGACAACTGCAGGTAACAGAAATGAAGATGCGTAAAATGTTATGGAACGAAAGCAAATGGACAAAATTCACTTTAAAATAACACCGTTGAAACATATGCCATCTTGCTAAGCTTGCGAGGCATTTGTTTTGACAACTTAATTGTTAATAAAACACTTAGTTACGAATTTGTCCTCATTATGAAATCGTCGGAACAAGAAGCGTTACCTAAACGGGTTTATGAAATGCTAGGACGAGTAGATAAAAAGCAAGTGGCGAGGCATTTTTTAAACGAAAGTATTGGACAAACGTAATTTACGGTATAGTTGAACAGTTCGAGGATAATCAGCCGTGGAATAGTAGAAAGAAAACAGGACATCCACCAAAATTGGGATCGCAAGAGGTGAGAAAGTTACAATCTCTTGTAAAAGAAAAAATTAGTGCAAGTACTCGAACATTATCACGAAAGTTGAATGTTTCACACATCACTATTGTTCTGAATTTAAAGAAAATAAACTTAAAATACTGCCAAAGTATTCAGCAAAACTTGCTGATAGCTCCCGAAAGTGCCAATTACTTTGTCGAAAATTTTTTAGCCCGGGTAAAATGTTAATGATGGACGATGAAAAGTGCTTTACTTTTTCTTGTTCTACATTAAATGAAAACTGTTGTTTTTATATGGATAATGTTAAAGACACGGTAGAAGATATCAAATACACCCGGAAAACAAAGTTCAAACCGAAAGGCTGCCATATTCGAGAACGGAACCATCAAAGAAATTTGCCCTAAAAACGGATACGTATATCAAGTGTTGCCTAAGCAAATTAAAAAAGTTTATACAAAAACAATACTCAAGAGATCCAATTTTGTTCTGACCTGATCTTTCATCCTGCCATTACGCGCGAGAAACGCTCGAGTGGTTGGAGAAGCAAAATATCGATTTCATACCAAAAAAAAGGCGAACCTACCTAATATCCCAGCAGCTCGTGCCATTGAGCATTTCTGGGCACTTTTGGCTAAAGAAGTATACAAGGACAGGTGGACAGCTAAAACCAGGATAACCTAACATTTTGACGGTCCAGAAGTTATAAAAATTATAAATGAAATAAAAATTTTTGTTCATGAAAACTTAATTGTTAGTTTGTCCATTTACTTTCGTTCCATACCTTATGTGGTAAAAAAGTGGGGACCCTGAGGTCCAACTGGTTCGTATAATGACAACAGGCGTTGCTATATTTTATAATTTCTACTCGAAGGCTACTTCTTGCTGATCTTGTCTCTATATGAGTCAATTCGACCCGTGGTTGAAGATGTAACAGATACAAATTGAACAAATACATCAATAAAAGTGACGAAAGACTATTAAAGACAGCACGAGGAATAAGATACTGCGGCAAAGAATTGACTAAACCATTTCTTTTACATTGACGAGGTTCTTTCGATCAGTACCTTTTGAATCTAAATATTGGTATTGCGCATCTTTCGGACGTTCGATTTCTGTTTTTATTTGGTCTAAATTTAGCAAAGTCATCAAATCATTTTTGCACCGTAACATACTTGTGCGTTTTATTAAGATTAGATAGGTAGATAATAATATCGCAGTTGCAAAACCCCTTACCTGATGCTGCAACCACTCCATTGAATGGATCTAAGAAATCTTTGGCTAAAACGTTTTGATTGCCGTTTACGTTAGATCCTTTTTCTCCTAATTTATTATGATTGCTTCCGTTTGGGCATGCAGCTCTTTCTTGATTAAAACTCCTAATTCAAAAGCCGACCACATAAATTCAGCAATGCATGTAAGTTTAACTAGGTCTACCTTTCTTACATTATCTTTCACAGATTGCGCAGATTTCGTTCTGATCTTTTATTCTCCCGGCTGTCTATACATATTACTGAGTACTTACTTGTATTGCGATTTTTCTCTGGACTTGGTTCTTTTCTCTTGTTAAGACAGACATTTTTCTTTCACTTCGGCCTTTGGTGTTGAACTTTTGCCCAAATTGTTCAAATTTGCTTTTATTTCTTGCTTTAGTTATAGTCCAGTCATTAGGTGCTCAAAAAGGGCAAATAAAAGAAAGTTTTGGTGGAGTTTTGATTTTTGGTACTATATGGTATTTTGGGTCGTTGAACACAAATCGGAGGTTTGCCAACAAGAATTTTCTCGGGAAATAGGTTTTTTTCTCAAAAAAACTATGCATTTTATGTGGAAGTTGAGTCTGTATTAAATTAAAGAGGATAAGATTTCCTACATTTTATGTATTTGAGGCTTTTTTCTCCGATTAATAGTTTATCCGCGAGAGCGCCGCAAAAATGGGTGTCAAAAGCCAAAACTCCCACTAATGGGAATTATGGCACTGTATATAGGTTAACACAAAAACTATTCATTTTACGCAAATGTTGACCATCTATTATATTAAAGGTGATGTAATTGACTATATTTTATGTATCTGAAATCAACTATTTCCCTGCTAGCGCATCCATATCTCCTCCCCCGCCACTAGTTTTTCATTGCTAAGTGAAATATTGCTCATCCCTATTTCTTGCAGTTCAGAGATGTTATGTTTATTAGTACAGCTGTAATAGATCTATTACAGTTGCATGTTATCTATTACCCTATTACAATAATTCACGAATTTATTACATTTACTCTTATCCGGCCAACGTATTTTAGTTACGTTACATGGCAAGTTGAGTCCAATGGCATAATTAATTAAATAAAATAAAAACAAACATTGCCCTTATCTGTTTTATCTGAGATGACTAGAAGTAAATCTCTTTCTTGGTTCGATAAAATTTCCCAAAATAGTATAACTTAATTTATCTACAGGTGTTAAAAAAAGATCGCATCATAAAAACCATATCTTTCTATTGGGTTTCTTCATTTCTGTGTAATTCTTCTACAAAGTCATATATTCTACAGCTTGTACGTGACTTTTCAGAAATTCATGTCTTCTTTCGTTCGACGTGGTTTTTCAAATATTTTAAAACCCAAGCATCAAATGAGACAGTAATTGTAGTTGGGAAGAGTGTAGTAGACCTCTTGGTTATTTTGATAGGTCTCTGCAGAGTTGACAATGTATTCTTCTTGAAACCTGGGAAGGAGAACGTTCCTCCAGCTACTTTTTCACCTCTCCATACTGCGAGTTCACTGGTAGCAGAAAACATCCTCTTCCTGCACGCAATGAGCTCTTGCAATACAACGTCACCGATGTTCAAACAAGAAAAAATGAAGTTCCTTAATACACTTGTGAATAACCCAAACCTTGCTGACATTGTAAACGTCTTCACAGATCGAAATGGTAGCTGCTGCTGGGGAACGTTTCCTCGTTTCACTGTATGGCTTCAGTGGAACTGTGAATAGTCACATAAATATTTACACCGATCAAGCTTTATATTGCCGATTTCCCTGCAGCCATCTAAAGCACATTGCAGCACAACTATTAAAGATCCAAATATTAAAGATTTTTAACTAAATATAAAACAAAATAAATTTTTAAAAAGTGTAAGCGTTTAATGAGAATTTGAGTTGTAGTATGCAATACAATGGTTGTGACAATTTTGGTGGAGGCGCCGTGTATCGATTTCAGTGCTACAAAAAAATCCACGCCTAGATCAGTTAAAAAACATACTGTGCATGAATTTTGTAAGAAATCTGTTGTCTATTCGTAGTATGCTACTGAAAGACGTCCAAAGTAATTAGAAATTACATTGGTTTAAGGTCAAGGTAATTTCAAAATCTTACAAATCTTAGAAAAACTCAGTTCAATTTTTTTCTCTTTGTAAAATCACTCAAACAGATTTTCATGCCGAATAGTACATATGTAATTAGAAAAAATTATGAGACTAAAAAAGTAAATGCAAGTTCAAGTCTAAATGTTCATTTTTGTAGCACAAAAGCCGGATATACAGCAAACCCGAAACGATAAATACGAAAGCATTTTATTCCCACAAACGAAGCAGAAGTGTTCAAGTTCCTCTAGCCTTCTAATAATGGAGTTTTACAAAAAGTTTCTCACACTATTTTGGTTTTTTTTTGCAGACACACAAAACGTTTCTCCTATTTGAACAATTCTAAATACACCGTTTAGTTTAGAATATAATTATCGTATGCATTGTGCTAGGTGGCAATAAAAAAGGTAAAAAATATCAAATCATTAAAATAATTGTACATGGCAGTTCGTATTTATAAGAAGAATAAAGATGCAAATTTGACCTCAGGGTCATTTCATTTCAAAAGTTTTTAATAATAATAATAATAACTGTAGTTTCCCTACGGGCCGAAGGGTTAATCCTCCTACCACTAAGTGCAATATCATGTTATCTTGTACATTCTAGATACAGTTATGCAAAAATTAACTAACCTGCATGAAATTAACATAACTTTTCTAGTACAGCGGGAGAACTTTTCTTTCAATTTTATAATTAGCATCATAGCGTACGTAAAGCTTCTTATTTAAATGTACGTGTTGCAATTTGTAGATACAAAGCTTTCTGCGCCTGCTATTCAGCTAGTTTAACAGACCACTGACTATACAAGCAAAATGAGCAATGCAAACAAGTAAATTGCGCACTCAAGTATAATCATAGTATGTAAATGTTATACTCTGCTGCATTTAATTTTAATATAAACAAGCAACGGAAAACAAATAAAAACTACCCTTCCTTATATAATTAGGTGGTAAGCAAGTTTATACAGTGCTTTACCTTTCTTGTAAGTTAACAACGTTATTTTGAGTCATAGCTAATTTGTTTTTTTACGGAAAATATATAGAATGTCATCAATATTAAGGAAAAACACAATATCTGAGCTTTCGAAGAATTTTAGTAAACATTTTAAAAGTTCAGATCTTCTTAACTTTTTATATTTCTCCATTAGTGTACGAGAAATGGTTTTATTATAAATTTTCATTCCTTTTGTTAAATATTAAATTACAAAAATTTCTCCGTGTAATTTTATATTTTCCAAGTTGAGATTACTACTATTTCCACCACTATCTTGTCTTTGTAATAAAACAGGTTGACGTTGAGAAGTAGAAGTTTACGAGATCATATCAAAGTAAGTCCCAGTGCCATTCGTCGTCATTGAGGTTTACCCGTAATTTTCCTTACAATAAGCCCTAGTTATGATCAGAGATACAATTTCTGGTATACTCAAGTACTTCCATTTTCATCTTGACTTTAAATTATTATACCTACCCTGTAATAAAAATATACATTCTGCAAATACAGTGGAAATGCGCTAGTGTATCAAATATCAGTTTATCATTCCCATTCATTTAATAATAAAACACTCCAGTGTTTGTGTGTGTATTAATAAGAAAATCGTGGAGATTGTATATTATTAAACAGCAATAATTAAATTCAACTAACCTAACTAGATCTCGATTTTACATTTTTTTAATTTATATTTAATAAAAACCACTAACCAATGGCTCAGTAAAAAATATTAAATTATATTAGCTAAACTGGTATCAAACGAAATCCAGTCCCCCTCCCCCTTCACAACTATTTACGGTGAATATCGCCATACATCGCTATGAATGCCCTGTGCTGCCGTAATCCATTTTGATTTCGTAACTATTAATTGTAAAGGTCTCTACTATATAAATTTGGTGTATTATTTTTTACTTTAGTTCCTAGCGAACAAGATAATAATCAATTAAAATAGGATGTTATGTTCTTTAATTTCCTACATTAACAAAAAATTAAGACAACCGCAGTAAATGGATTCGCACTGATTCACCGTGGTATTCTTTTTATCTATTAGTTAATGTTATTAGGTTTACATAAAATGATAACTTAGTTGCATAAACGTGCAACTGTCAATCTAATGATTATTTCTCCAGATTAATGTCGATTTCGAGCAAAGAATTGTTCGACGTTTGGTGCACTTGCTGATAGTGTTTTGAATTTTTCTTCGAACTTGTGTTCAGGGCATATAATTCTATCAGTAGACACTCAATTTGACGCGATACCTTCAACTGTTTTAAAATAGTCTAGTTTTTTAGAAATCTAACAATCAAGTTAGCCGTTTATGGGGTACAGTCATTGGAACTTTTTAGTAGCTAATAGTTCAAGAAAGGGGGAATTTGATTTTCCAAAACATCATAACTAAAAAA
>VTPC01000426.1:86843-100304 GCA_011009095.1 Ignelater luminosus | reverse complement strand
CTAGCGGTGAAATCTTAAAAACAGAAAAGTTATTGTGGTGAGTCCGTAGACATATTGCGAAGCAGAACAAAACCCTTGGTGCCATTTATATAGCCCAGTCACTTTATACAAAGAAAAGGCCAAACCTCTAAAAAAATCCGACTGAAGATTTTCCTTTGGGATTCTCTTTATTTCGGCGTCAAAGACAATCCCTCAAAAGTCCATAAAGCCAACTGGACGGCTACAGAAGTTACAGAAGGTCAAAGGTCACGAAAATCAGTTTTTCTCAAATATCTTGTAAACTATTGGTTTTACGTTAATTTTGGCTATTATTAAATTTGTTAATAAGCTAAATCTACGCAAAAAAGGTTTTATACACAATTCTCGTAGAACCAATAGTTTTTGAGATATATGGCTGAGAAGTTTCGGAGCAAAGCGCATACTCCCCTATTTTTTTTTAGAGGTGAATGTATAAAGTGACTGGGCTATTCATAAATTTTTCAAGAAATGGACCAGAATTTGATCAAGTGTGCCATTTGTTTAAAAAGCAACAGAAATTAAAAATCATTTATTCCTTAGAATGGGTTTTTCACCCACTGTGCGTAGTCACTTCCAATAGCAGCATAAATCGATAGAGATAGACATGAACAAGTAACACTACACGATTTTGTTCGTGGTGAGAGAAAGTATTCCAGACTGCCACCCTGACATGTTCATCCACTTCGAGGCTTTCATTTTATCCGTCTCGAGCTCGCTGTACGGGAAAGACCGTATCTTAGATGTCCTTCGGTATTCAAAGAATAAACTTTCGATTGTTAAATGGAAACTCGAGCAAATCTTTCACTCTAAATTAACGTTTCTCAACGTTTTTGCCTGGAAGATTTATTTTCGTAGCCCCCTCCCTCAAACTTCGCTTTACTTTTTCGCATTTACTACCTCTCCGTCTATTCGATTACCATCTTCAAACTCATCTCAAGTGCCTATAGAAACTTACAATTATGCAGATGTAATGTCATAAACATCCAAATTCAGGAAAACTGAAAAACGTTCTTTAACGAGTATGTTTTGCTACTTTTGGGCAAAATTTAATTTCGTTAGCTGTACTTGCCTTCTTGGAGTTTTATATGCTTGTTAACCAAGGGCCACGAAAACGAAAAAAAACTTTGCTAGAATCTGTTGTTTTTCACGTCGAAAATAATCATCCTAGAACTAGAAATTTTTGAATAACGTATCTTAAAAGGTATTCCAGGTTGTTATTTTGTTTAGACTAGCTACGATGCTACTTTTCTACAAGATAATAACTTTGAATTGGGGTAGGCTTGAATTTTTGTACTTTTTAAAAAAAACCCCAAATGAAATCAGTTACTGTCTATTCCAGCATCAACTCACATTCTTATTTTCTGGTACAGTTATGTCAGCAGTATTCAAAACCATTCCTTGAAGAAATTGGCTCTTAAGAACTCTGTATCTTGATGAATCAAAATCCGAGTTGCTTCCTGTAATCTAAGGTAAGATAAACATTATTCTTGGTACCAAACCAATAAAACAATAAGCTTAACACGTATTGACCTACAAACAAAATTATTAAAAAAAAAACTGAAAAAAATATTAGCAATCCTTAAGCCAAAGACTAAAGTTAGGTCCTAGGAAAACAGAAGATTTAGAACCATCGGAGCCTAAAAACTTCAGAAATACAAATTATACTGTCTAGGACGGATATGACTACTATATAATAACTCTTGGCAAAAGAAGCTGTCGGAAAGCAACAATGCAACTGAAATCATACAAAGATGTCCAGACAATACAGTTCTGGGGTAAAGCAGAAAGTCGCCCAAAAGTATTCAAAATACTACCTGTGATGGTCATTGCTGCTTTGGCAATTAAGAGGGCTGATTGTATGGATAGGGTGTCGAACACCACCTTTCAATCTTGGTAAGTGTCTACATTCACAAACAGAAAAAAGCAAAAAACAGAAATCAGGCCTATTTTCTAGTAGTCTCAACGCATTGAACCTTAAAATTCAAAATAAAGAATAAAAAAAGATTTTTTAAACTTTGTTGGAAAGTAGTTTTATTTAATGACAGAATCTATTAGTTAAAGAAGGTAATGTGAATCATCAAGATCGACGCGAATGTATGTCGCCATAGGCGTATCACAGACAAAACAAAATAGAAGAGCACAACAGTGCTGTGTTCTGAGCCGATGAGTCACACTGCCTTCTCTAAGTAATACATTTTTATACGTCTGTGGTTTAACAAGTTCAGGTATACTCACTATCATAAAACTTTTACTAATTACAAGTAGATAAGTTGATAATATAGCACGTTAAATTAATTATTTAGTCTGTAGTTAGTTTAAAAGAATCAAAATAACTCAATTTGATTTTAACGACTTTCCACTTAAATGTAGTAGTGACCACAAGTGTGTTTTACAACCTAAAATTTCCATTTCATTTTGTTCTCTTTGTATTAAAGACTATTCAACTCGATATACTACGTACAATGATGACGTTCATTCTATTACAACCAGGATTACAACTTACTGAATTATATCAGTTTTCGCAATTAGCATTCCTGATGGCTGCTGTTCGGATACACATCGATAAACTAAAAAATGACCTGGTAACAACTATTTTCACATTACAAAAAAGTTGTTAGTTCCAGTTATAACAACACAAAAAAATTAAAATTTAGTAGTAAAGATTAAAAAAGGTAAATGTGTTTTACTCAACATTTCGCTGACGGCAATAAAAAGTATTTTTAATTTTGGTTTTCAAAGTTAATTTTAAAGTTAGCGTGTAAATAAATGAGAGAAAAACAGTCCAGCAAAAATGTTTGAACAGGTAAAGATGCCTGTGTAAAATTCCACAAGTGAGATAATTTCTACAAACATAACTTGCCCAGTTCGTGCCTTTTGCTTAGTTTACAGAATTATCCAGCAATAAAAATTTTGTTACGCTTGCTCTTGCAAGCAAAGCTGCAGATCTACTTTATTTACTATGTAAGATTTAGGTTAACTTAGGAAGGTTGTATTATACCATTACTGAATTTAGAATTTTCAAAAAATAAGGTTATGTGTTAACATAAAAATGTGTGAAACTTGTTTTTGTATAAAACATGTATGTATCTCCATATACATTTTTAAAATGGGTATGGTTTTGAAAACTAAATAACAAAGGCCTTAAAAATTCTGCAATAGTAGGCTTTTATGTCGTAAACTTTGGTAGGGTAGGACCACTGAAACTGTTTTATTTTCCTTTCACCACCTGGCGCTTTCCACGTACACGCAGTTGTAGAACGCGTTATCTTTAGTAATTTAAAATTGAGAGAGCTCTTATGTAAATATTCATATCATCACGTACGTACATAAAATTTTAGCGTTTTGTGTCGAAAATTTCTGCAGGGGGGAGTTATGAGTGTGACGTGGGTAAACCTTTGAAATACTCTGGAAACTAACATTAGAACAATGAGAAACTTCTATTTAAATGAAAAGTGGAAACAGTTTGATCAAGGAATTCTGAATATCTTTTGAATTTATCTGAGTCAATAGAAAATTCAAAATGGCATTCTGAAAGTAAAACTAAGATTGTTTTCAGTAATAATAATGATAATAATAATGACTTACTTTAATAATAGTACAATAAAACCACAGACAATACATAGTCGCTCAAGGAGAAAATGTTCGTTCCATCACTCTTTATCTATAGTAAGTAATTTCGACGTTTCTCAATTAACCCTTTCTGTAAAATAGTAAAACAGTTCAAGTTACGTCTGTAGTATTTGAAGAGTTGGAATTCTTATTACAAGAGACAAAGCAATAAAATGCAACTTGTACAACAACTAAAAACAATAATTCAAGTGAAATGTCAGTATGTAAGAAACGACACATGTTTCAACATTTTCATATTTAACTTGACTTCCATATACATAAACAATGTCTGAAGGAATGCATGTCTCAAGGTTCACATAAACACAAGCATGCACTTTTTAAATTATAGTTCAATATTGTAAGTTGACATTTGCTTTTACTTTCTCAGATTTCATTGTTATAAAAAAGTCAATGTAAATAAATACTAAACAAAAATGAGCCTTATTAAGCGCAGTAAGTATAAAACAATTTAATGACTTTTTTCATTAAAAAAGGTGGCTCTCGATTTTGGGCAAATAAACGGTACGAATAATTAGTAGTATTGTATTGGACAAGTAGTTTCAGTATTTAGTAATTTTCGGTAGCAAATCAAATTTCTAATTGAACCAGCTGATAATTAAAAATTGTCCAGTACAGTAACAATACGTATTTAGCTTAAAAATAGCAATAGGTGCGCGAGCAACGCTCAACAACAAAAATTTATTTATAATTTTTCAAAGTATTCTCCCTCATGCCCAAAAGATTTGTTCCATGCGACAGAACCACTTACGAGAAAACCTCACGGAATACATTTTTCGGAATTGCCTCCATTTCCTTGACAAATTCTGCTGCTGCTTCTTCTGGAGTTGAATATGTGCGTCCACGAATTTTCTTTTTTACCTCTGGGAAATGGAAAAAAGTCGCATGGGGTTTAATCTGAACTGTACGGTGGGTGTCTGACTAATTTGACTTGATCTTTCCAGAAATTCACGGGTTCGAGCAGCAGAATGGATAGTGGCATTGTCATGGTATAAACAAATTTATCGCAAACCGGCTTTTGGTAGGATTTCTTTAATTTTTTGAAACAGTTTGGGTAAACATTGGGTAATGTACCACTCACTATTAACGCTTCTTTAATCCTGTAAAGTGATTGTGGCCACATTATCACTAGCAGAAGAAAAACAAGCGACCATTTTTTTTCTACGCTTCGTGCTCGTTTAATTTTCGTTGGTGGTTCTTCGTCCGGAAACACCCAAACTGTCGATTGGGTCTTTAATTCTGGGTCAAATTGCTAAATCCAAGACTCATCTGCAATAATGATGTCAAAAATTCGCTTGGATGAACCATTTTGATAATCTTAAATCATTTTTTGGCACCATTCCACACGTGCATTTTTTGCTCGTTAGACAGAAGTTTGGGGACCCAATGAGAAACAAGCTTACGAACACCTAAGTGTTCGTGTAAAGGTGCGTATTCACTTGAGCATTTAGGCTGCATGAGTGCTGCATTCAGTGCCACCCGAGGAAATGTGCGGATAGTGTGGACGCTGCCCCAAGCGCGAACTGAACCTACGGTGAGCCGCAGAGTCCGATCTGCTGGATGTCGGTACATCAAGTGAGCGCTTGGAATTTGGGTGCTCGATTTGGACAGACTAGTTTTTTTAAGGGCAGTATTCTTTAAGTTATCATCATGGAATGGTCACAGCAGCAATATGTATGCTTTTAATAGACATATCGAAGTTTGAAATTCTACATATGAAATTCGAAACATAAATTATTTTAACATTATTAAAAAATTTTGTCCACCAGCGTTTTCTTATTCTTATTTTTCTTGCGTGACAATTGGTACATTATAATAAAAGTGGCACTAGCCAATGCAACTTTATTCTTCATCATAAGAATGTAAACGCTCAACTGATACTCGTGTGCATCCCATGGATCGGTACTCGTGCGCTTCGTAAACGAATGCGCACTAGAGGTCCATATGAGCACCGTATGAGCGAAAATGTGCTCATTCATGCGGTCGAAATGCTGAAGTGAATACGCACCTTAAGATTTTATTTACTGCTGCCGAACCAATATTTAAAGTCGCCTGTATCGAACAATAACTAATTCATCTGTCTTGATTCACAAGATTCCTAACCCTGACGATGTTTTCATCAGTAACTGCAATTGATGGCCGACCGCTTCGCTCTTCATCATTTAACAGTTTTCTACCACGTTTAAATTCGGCATACCAACCAAAAATCGTTGAGCGTGATGGAGAAGAATCGGGAAATGCTGTTGACAATCTTTCCAAGCACTGTTGTTGATTTAAACCACTTTTGAAGTTGTAGAAGATCATTCCATCGTTAAAACAGAAAATACACAGACGTGACTAAATACTTTTAAAGATTACTCCGGACGTGGTTGAGCTAAGCACTTGAAACTTAAACTGACAATTACTCGGGGCACTGCTGATGTATAGAGTTCCTACATAATATTATTACATAGGAACTCTAGTGATGTACCACTATGTCCAGAACGTAAGTTCATTGTTACTGGTAAAATAAAACAAATGTATATTAGGAAAAATAATTTATTGCAAAAGAATCTGTAGACTTAAAACTATTAGTTAACATAGCTACCACCATTTTGTAAGCATTTATCGTAGCGTGGCACTAATTTTTGTATTTCTTCGTTATAAAACGTTGACGCCTGTGACTGTAACCAAGTTGCAACATGTTCTTTAATCTCATCGTCGTCATTGAATTTCTTGCCAGCGAGGTTTTATTTTAGGCTTAAAAACAGGAAGAAGTCACTGCGAGCAAGGTCCGGACTATACGGTGGGTGGTCAAATTGTTCCCATCTAAATTGAGTCAAAAGTTGCTGTGTAAGGTTTGCAGTGTGGGGGGCCAGCATTGTCATGAATCAACAAAATGCCGCTAGTGAGCTTTCCACGGCGCTTATTCTGAATTGCACGACGCAGTTTCCTTAGCGTATCACAGTAAGCAATAGCGGTAATTGTTTCGCCCCGTGGTAGAAAGTCCACTAAAAGAACACCACATCTGTCCCAAAACACTGTGCACATGATTTTCCGGGTTGTCAAATTCGGCTTCGATGTTGTCTTTGCTGGTGACGATGTGTGCCTCCATTCCATCGATTGCCGTTTTGTCTCATGTGTCTCATAGGCTACCCAAGTCTCGTCCCCAGTCACTATACTGTTAAGGAAATGGTCCCCGTCATTGTGATAACGAGTCAAAAATTCAAGAGCAGCACCTAGGCGTTTTTTCTTGTGATCCTCGGTAAGAGTTTTCGGTACCAAGCGTGCACAAAGCTTTCGATATCCCAGTTTGTCATGAACAATTTCATGAAGAAGGTATCGTGAAATTAGGGGAAATTCCATAGAAAGAAGAGAAATCGTAAACTTACGGTTTCCTCTAATTTTTTCATTCACTGCATGAACAAGTTCATCATTAACCAATGATGGACGTCCACTTCTTCCTTCATCGTGCACGTTTACATGGCCATTGTTGAATTTTTTTACCCATCTCACAACCATAGAATAACCCATTACATTCTGTCCATACACCTCAGAGAGCTGTTGATGAATGTCCACTGGTTTCAAATTTTTCGCATTGAGAAACCGAATCACTGATCTAATCTCGCAATCGGCGGTATTTTCAATTACCTTCGCCATTATAAACAAGCACTGTGACACGATAACAGCAGATAACTAACTCAAAATGGCGTCAATCGCTTAGTAACGATACAAGGTCATTGCCGCACATGCGCGGAACTGCGATCGCATCGCTGCAACGGCGGGAAATAGAAAATGAACTTACTTTCTGGACATAGTTATATAAGTAAAGTGGCGTTGCCATAGCTTCAACAGTGTTGCAACATCCAAAACTATTCGGCGTCACCCTGGTACATTTAGTTTTGCTAAATAATTCGACTTCAACCGATATTGAAATTTGACCGGCTTTCTTATCTGCAAGGTCCTTTCAACTGGATATATCAAATTCTTTGATTACTCATCTCCATTACAAGTAGTATCTAATAGTAAAAAGTAAACTTGTGACCAAATTTAATACCTGAAGAATTTTGGAAATGTCTCGAACTTTGAAAAAAAAAAAGAAAAATGACCAAATCAGCTGCTGATTTTGCAAAATGTATGTGGGATGTACTTGATGTCAAGAAACAAAATCTTCAGGCTTTGCAATGCAGAAATTAGGCAGGAGATTTCATAGTTAACTCTGCTCTTATGGCGTTTCAACAGAACAGTAAAAGAAAAGCATTATAAGGATCGATTTAGATTTTGAAATAAACATTCTTACAGCATAAGGATCTATAGGAAACTCGAAGTATTTCAATTCGACTATTTCAGCGTAAAGACGAGTTTTTATCATTTATGATGTGGATATGGGAATGTGATTTAAAAAAATGAGCAAAACATCACTTCATTAATGACATAGTTATCTAGCAAAATAACCAAGTATTAAGTGAGAATAGGACAAGAGTCCCCAAGTTAGTCAAAGGCTTGTAGTGTGCATGAATTTGTTAGGTTTATGCGTATCGTTCAACTGAGCAGCCTTATTCAATCAGGTCAATTAAAGGCTGGTTAGGTATAATAAATTGTCCAAGACTGTCTTTATAGTATACCAACCTCCCTTTTATAAAAAGCCGAAGGTAACAATTGAAAAATCACAAAGTAAAATCCATCAATAGAACAATAGATTCAAAAGTATCAAAGACAGCAGACAATACTTTTGCTGTGCTGCCCAATTGTAGCATTGACACGACTAAAGCAATTTCACAATGCAAATATAAAATAAAACCAGGCCACGACATATAAAAGACCTCTGTATCCTAATATACTCTATCGAAATCAAACTTCAAATTCAAAGGGGGAAAAACGAAAATGAAGACGTCACAACATCTGAGAAATCTGGAAAATGGAGAGTCTGAACTTCATTATGCCAAACAGATCTATTTACGTTTTGAAGGATGCACAATTATCTTCTAGGAGAGTAATTCTTTTGTAGATTTAAGAAATTCAAGCAAAAGGTATAGACTAGAAAAATTGAAAACGTTCCAACTGATACGGTCAGTACAATTAACACAGATTATTTGGTTTTGACTAAACAGAAAGTCCTAAAAGTATCTTCCTACTCGTTCTTGTAAGGAAAGAATTTCTTTTGGTCGTGTAGTTTTATATACGTATTTAATCCGATTAATCATCTCAACTTATTAACTTCAATTGGAAGAGTTGTTCAGCGTTTTCTAATAGTTTGTTAAGAAGGTTCACGTTTGCTTAGCTTTCACCAAACCCAACGATTTTTTTCGTTTTTTTTTGCAGCTACACTGGACGTGAGATTTTGGCAGTATTGAACCTCGGATTCGAATAACTGAATTAGCAAAGTGCTACCACTTTAGAGAGTACCAGCCAGCAAGGTGGAATTTTTTCTTATTTCTCGTAAATTACCATATACTCGATTTTCATCCGTTGGTTCTAATCAATAGTCACATTTTGATGTATTGATTAGTAAATGTAAACAGTGTAATGTTTTAGTTATAATTAACTCAATTAACCATTTGAATAATATATATCTGTTTAGTGGCACATCCCATATTTCTCTAATTTAATCATTACGGCGTTAATTATGAATTTAACGTTGTATATGCCTAATTTCACTGAGAGTAGTCTAGCTAATCTTCATAACTGGTGTCAACCGGAATTGGTCGAATTAGAGCAGAACTATTTTATCGATTTATCGATGTAGAACATACATATATCGGATATTTCGAAATAACAGCTCATTTTAATGATTAACAAAATTTTTTATTGCTACCATCTATTTGTATTTGCAGTACTGCAAGCTATGGTTTACATTTTTCGATTTTAATTGCAAATTATTACAATATAAATAGAGTAGTAAGAGTTTCTTTTTTTATTTATTACAGAATGAATTGATAACTCAGTTTAAGATTGATTCATTTAAAATTCGATCCACTTTTAACATGAATGTCAAGAGGCTCTACGCTAACAATCTCGCCAATTACAGGTTCAGTTCTGAAAATAAGTGGAATAATAAATGAATTTACTGATTTTATATATATATTATATATTCATCTTTTAGCTTGTATAAGCTCTATTTTGTTTGTTTTGCTCATTATTAGTTATCCTTGGTAAGGACCCTATTTATATTAGTTCTATTTAGAATCTAATTGAGATGTGAATATATGATTGCTTTGCTTACATTAAATAATTCTAATCCTAATTTATGCGGTCGTATTTTGCCCATCAGTACTTTTTTGTCATACAACTATAACTTGAGAAGGATTGCCATAAAAAAAACTTTGAGATACAACAATATAAGATTTCATTTCTCAAATACCCATCACTCATCAGCATAGAAGAGAAGCTACACCAATCGATCGTTGAAAAAAAAACTCAATTTGGTGAAAAAACCTCGTTTGCCATATTGTTGAACTGATAATGCGAGTATTTCTAAACAAACCTAAGAAAAGTAAAAATAAGCTTTTGATTAATTTTAGCTTTTTGGGCAAAAAAGAAATAAAAAAAAATTAGTAATATCAAAAGGTGATCTTGGTAACTTTGCTACCAAAAATACCCAGAAGATTAGTATTGGTAGACCAACATATACCATAACTAGAATGTCATCTCTGTGTAAAATATCATTTCCCAAAAGTCACACTTATGTAGGTTTGGATTTTAGTAATTTTTGTTCACCATAACCTCTAGGTAAATTAAAAAACACGTGCGGCCAAAATTTTGGACAGCATTCAAGCTCTCAATGACTACGTCATTTACTGAGATTCTAGTTGGTCAAGTGATCGCAATGTAATCTCTAACCAAATGCCGTGAGAATATGTACAACAATCAGGGAATTACAACGACTTTCCTTTTTTTTAATTTTTTTTCCTGTAGTAAAGGTGGTGAAGAGTAACATATTGCATCTGGGCCTTTATTACTCTTCTCTATAAAGCTATAGCATGTGTATATTGGCAATCTGTTTAATGCTGGTGATTCAGCAGGCAAAGTTGATGCGTTGTTCTTTCTCTATCTTTTTTAATTTAATTTCTTTATTTGACTTGCTACCTTTAAATAGCTTTTAGAATTTAAATTTTATTAAAAATCTATCTATATAAATAAAAATGAATCGCAAAAATGTATGAAGGCGTATCACTTCACAACGACTGAACCAAATTGGATAATTATTTTTTTGTTGTGTTTGTTATTATCAGGAAAAGGTTTGTATAAAAAAAATTTCCAAAAAAATGCACGGAAAGACGTAAAAAAACATTTTTTCTCGTATACGTCATTTCGAGTGGTTCCCGAAGTATACAATAGATGGCGCCGCCGGCAGGGTGGCAAAAGTGTCGAAGTGTATGTAAGGAAGTTTTTGTACTGTCCAAATGAAAAAACTAAAAATGTGGTTTATTACAAAGCTTTACAATAAAGTATATAAATTCTTAAGATTCTTTTATTTTAATGGTAATTTAATTTCGAAATGGAAAATTGTCTTATTTTTTTCATTAGGTACTCCACCCGTGCGAAGCCGGGGCGGGCAGCTAGTGTAATAATATTTCAAGAACAATTTGGACGATTATTTGCAACTTCATTTCAAATCTAAACTACTTTTACACCAAATATTGGTCAACGATCAGACAGTTTGTGATGAATGCTTTAAAAGGGATATAGGAATTCCCATGTCTCTTAAATCATTCTACCATAGACGTACTACACGTACGAATTTCCTTAGTAATAAAACCCAGATCTGGCTGTATGCTGGTTCAATAAAAGAGAAATAATTTATTACACAGTTTGTAAATAGCTTCCATATTTGATTTATTTTGAAATTGGAATCGGATTGTACAAGCGGGATAACCTGCTCTGATTGGGAATTCTCATTTCAACTTTTCATATTTTTATTAATAATTTAACAGCTGTTCGAACTTGAAAATTGGCATTCTGAACGCATTTCGGTTGAGCTGATGTAAACCCGCTTTTAAATAATTCGAAAAGTATCTAATGTCATTTCCGATATTGATTACTTTATTAACTATAGCGCGTTCGGATCGTATTTAATGCACTTCAAGGAAACTTCTTCCCAATTCCCTCTACGAAATTCGAACCTTCATTTTAGTGATTCAACACTTTTTGCGATGAGTCACAACTTTTCCAATTTATTTTTTCTTCAGTTGTCTGTATACTTTGGTCATCTTAATCAAACGCCAACTTAATTATTGAATTCAGAAATTTAAGCTACAAATATTGTTTCTAAAACAATGAATCTCTGGAGATCAGTTTAATGCGATTAAATTTTAAAGAGAATTAGTGCGGAACAAAAGACACAATCGGTAACCGTTTATTGTTATTCTTGAGTGATTTGACGATTTTCTTAAGAAACCATTCGAGTGTCACTAAAGTTACATTCGGAAAATTCTTTTCGCACTTAAAAGATTTCGATAATTCACATTCCTGAGAGAGTCATTTCGTAAACATGCAAATATGGTAAATAATTCAAATCTAAAATAGGTGCTAAATGCATAGGAAAAGAGATGTGAATATTTTATTAAGAGGAAATGCCATTTTACTTGAGGGTGAAATGTTTTAAGGGTGAAAATGGCCAAGAAGTGTTTTCTAACACAGCAATAAATGAAAAGCATTTAAATGCACCCTATTGTCAAGTACACCGTTAACAGTTATGTTAGCTCGTGTAAGCATTTAGTAATTTGGTTATCTTGATCCAACATTAATTATTGCCTGCTCTTCAAAATAAAGGGGGCGACACAATATTTTGTTAATTAAAACGTCCAAGTTTACGACATCACACAACAACTTTATTTCCTTCAGATGTATAATTTGCCCATTCCTTTTATTGTGCCAAAAATTTCTTTTCTTTATTATTATATCACATTTTAATTCTGAAAGGCTTTTAGCGACATTTAAAAAAAAGAAATAAATCGTTTAGGATTTTATTAATTGTTTCCGGCCAACGTAGCATTCAATAGGCAACCGACTGCGCGTCGCATTTTCCACTACCGATTTCTATTGCAAGTTTTCTTGGCTCGTCGCGACATTTGGGCGCCGAGAGTTTACTCGCTTTTCCTCTTTACAGTTCTTGGTTACACCAAACAATTCTCAGTCAGTACGCTCTTAATATAGATGGAAATTTATAGAAACGCTTTAGAAGATAACTTAGGTCTTTATAAGAGTTAAAATAATGAAATTCTAAATCTCATAATGAATGAACTTTGTTGTAAAGAGGAAATTTATAATTTAGATTATTTATGCGCCGATGATTTTATACAAAAACATGTTATGAATACGCACATACGTGTATATAGAGAAGAATCATTAAAATTAAAATATTAAATATCAAAGCAGCTATTTCAAAAAAAAAACAAAACAAAATACATTTTCCCTATTTCTTACGAGATAAAGAGCTATCATAAAGTCTTTTCTGATTTTACTTATAATTTTTTTCTTTCTACTCAAGAAGGGCGAATACAAAGGAATAAACAAATTATTTCCAAGATCTAGAATTAAGTAAACATACAGACTCCCAATTATTTTGCTAGATTATCTCGAGGGATTTCCATTCTAATAAAACCGACAAGGCGTACATAATAATAAGACAAGTGAGCGTTCTATTACTATGACGTCTACGGCATGATGCCTCATTTTCACGCTCTTTCCAGCTTTGGTTTCGTATAATTTAATGGCAAAACTTTATGAACATTCTATTCTATTAAGAAATTGAATGAAGATGTTTTCAGAATTTAATTTACATGACGCCATCTAAAAACTATTTTCTCCGTTTTAAATAATGTAATTAGAATGTTA
>VTPC01000426.1:61695-81843 GCA_011009095.1 Ignelater luminosus | reverse complement strand
TACTTCCTCATTTTATTGAATTGTATCAATAATGGAAGGACGTGCGTTTCATTCGAATAGAAAAAAGGATACAACACTGCTGTGTAAAGACACGTTATTTAGAATTTAATTCTGGAATCGTTCGTACAGAATGGAACGAAGAGGGTTTATCTCCTAATGACTAAGGTGTATTAATCATAAGCATCACTTTAGTTAGTGGCACGAGAAAAGCAAGCACACAAACGCCGCTTAAGATCTTGATTGTTTACTGAAGAGCAAGATGGCGACGATAGATAGACGTCAGCATTATTTTCCGGAAAGTTCAGGATTTTAATTGGGAATCTTATTGTTTACCTATCTAATTTCTTTGTTGAATTATTCAGCTTAACATCTCCCGAAAACGAGCATTTTAGAAGATTGTACATTTAATTGAGTAATTTGTTAATTAATTTTTCCTTCAAAGTTTCCGGATTACACACAATATACTAACTTAATCGTTAAACCATATTTTATAGAGAACCCAAGGGAAGGAAGAGCGAAAACCTGAAGTACATTTAAAGTTTTGCTGTTCGGAAAGAAAACAGGTTCAAGTTTTCGTAATTTCTTATGTATAGAAAGGTTAAAACTTTTTTCCAAGGAAGTTTGTGTCAGTAAAAGTGAACAGGAAATTGCTACCAGAGGCCGGTCAATTGATACAGTGTAGATAATTTCCGGGGGGATGAATACTAAAGTCGATTCCTAAATCGTATATTTTCATTGTCACTTTTAGAGAAAATGCCAATTTTCGTGCTTCTCTTATTTTGATACTATCTTTGTGTGGTAGAAAATAAAATGTTTTTAACATGACATGAATTTTGTGGAAGTTAATTATTTTTGTGCACCTTCATCATCATCTCAAATGAGGTAATTGTAATTTTAACGTAAATCTTCTAATTAAAAGTGAATTCATTTATAAAGCATTATGAATGATTTTGTTTATAATTAACGTGAAAGATAATCTTGCTGTAAATAACCTAAATGACTTAACTACTGAGATGGAAAAGAAGTGCGATATACTCGTTGAAGTGGAATATGCCTGACTTCTAATTTCATAATTTATTACTCCGGCGTCAAGCAGTGTTTATGAAATGTTCAATTCTGCTTTGCGTGCCCTAATTGATCATTGCTAAATGTTGAGAAAATTTTGAAAACTGACACCATTCTGATGTATAGTATAAATTCAGCTGAAGTGTAATAGACACATCAACCTTTCTTTAAATCTCATTTTTACAAAACATCATAAAGAACTCTTTTGCGTTCTACAGGAAACCGAAAAATAATAAAATCCTTACTACAGAAACGTTCGGTTTCATCTATTATTTAACAAACAGTTTTTCGTCATGTTCAGGGCCGGCCGAAGGTATATTGTGAATATGGAGCACTCCATACTTGAGATTTTTTTGAGTATGGAGTTCCATAGCTGAAAATTTCGTATTTTAATTTTTAGTTTTTGTCGATTAACATATACAGGATGTTTACTAAACATGCGACAGAAATCCAGGGGGTTGTTTTTGGGTTATTTTAAGATTTCTGTGTCCTTGAACGATTTTTGGTAAGACGCTTTGTTTCAAAGATACAGAGCGATACGAATAAATTAAAACAACGGTATACTGCACTGGGCCTACGGAGTACAAGAAATGTCCAGAAAAACGTTTCCATTGTGACTTGTCATCGTTTCCATAGTGACTTGTCATTTTCTCTCTTTGAAAGTTGTCAAGATTGATTGCGTCGCGTATTTTCGTTCGACACTTAAACTTTTGTTCGTGAAGCTTTCTAATGACAGATATGCATTTTATGTACGGACTTGCCAAAGGGAATTCGTTAGAGGCTAGGCGGTTGTACAGTGAACGATTTCTAATCATGTCATGTTCCTGATAGAAAAACTTTCCAAAGTCTTAATGAAACAGGCACATTTAAACAAAAATAAAGGGCCAGGAAAGCCAATAGCAGTAACAAAGTTAGAATTGAAAAAAAATGTGCTGAACATGGTAGAAGAAGATGCAGGTACATCTAACAGAAAAATATATATAGCTCTGAATGTGAGTAATAGCACTGTGTGGAGAATTTTGAAGCAAAACAGTTTGAATCCATACCACGTTCAGGCACTTATTCCAGCTGATTTTCCTCAACGTATTGCATTTTGTCAATGGCTTCTGCAAACTTTGGTTCAAATCCCTCAACTAGTGGTGTTAATTCTTTTTACCGATGAAGCAGATTTCTCTAGAAATGCAATTAGGAACTTCCATAATAACCACGTGTAGGCTGATGAAAACCCACGTGGGCTACTTGAAGATCGTTTTCAATATCAATTTTCATTAAACATTTGGATTGGAATTATGGGTGACTGGGTCGGTATTTCTACCAGGAAGGCTTACCAGTGAGGTGTATCAAAAGGTTTTGGAAGAATTACTGTCTGGGTCCTAGAGGATGTACCATTGGCAACGAGAAACGTAATGTGGTTTATGCATGATGATGCACCAGCACATTTTAGTCTGGTTGCTTGTGGGTTTTTAAACGCAACATATGAATATCGCTACATTGGTCGAGGTGGATCTCACTTATGGCCTGCTCGATCCCCAGATTTAAATCACTCGGATTTTCAGTTATGGGGATATTTAAAAACATTAGTGTACACTACACCAATGGAAAATGAAGAAGATGTGAGAAATCGGGTAATTGAGGGGAGTAATGCAATAAGAAACAACCCCGGTATTTTTGGAAAAGTTCGGCAGTCAACAAGAAGAAGATTGGATGCATGCATCCTAGCTGGTGGTAGTTATTTTCAGCAGCTTTTGTAGATCGAGAATCTTTACATGTCATACGAATAAGGTATTGTTTTTTTTCGATAAGCTTTTATCGCCCTGCATCTTTTCGAAAATCATTCAAGGAGAAAGAATCTTAAAATAACCCAAGGAATAACCCCCTGAATTTTTGCTGCATGTTTAGTAAACACCCTATATATTCTTTATTTCTTATTATTTTATTATTTAATATATATTTATTCATTATTTATAAATAACAATAAAAGAACCTTTTTGGTTTGATTTACATGTGTGTAACGACCTTTTTTGCAGCCCATACCTCGGAAAATCATGTTCCGCCGGCCCTGGTCATGTTATAAATGAACAAATTGTTTCAAGAATCTTTTAGGGAAAATTCTTGACTCGACTAAAAAGTTGGTATTATTAGAATGTGAGATTCGAAAGTATAATCTCTTGATACATAACTACTATGGCCATCAAGAAGTAACCTACCAAGTCTTACTAAGAAGTCTGCAAAATAAAACAAAAAGAACTTCAAACGAAAGTTGTACATTTTGGCTAAGAAGAACAGAATTTGGGCAAAAGAATTGGTGTAGTTTGAGAAAATCTGCCCTTTGATAAAACAGTGGAGGAAGATAAACTTGCAGATGAAATCTGAAACATCTCGACACCGCGGAAGGAAACTTCGAAATTTAAAACTAAATAATAATAACAGAAAAAAAGAAGATGCACCTCGTACTGATTCTGCACAATGAAGAAAGTTCAAAAGGAAAAATAATCTTAAACTGCAGAGAGTGAAGACTGTGAGACCATTGAAGGTATAACATCGAGAATAGTAAATTTAATGTCACAAGGTAATGATTAAGTTTGAAACGATTTCTACAGTTACCCTGTCAGGCACCCGATTATCAAATGCTTCGCCTGTTGCATCAAACCGTCCAGAAAGTGCCAAAGTCCGTCGTCACCAAGACATTTCCGTAGCCTCTGTCGAAACTCTCTAAAAATCTTTTGCTCCTGTTGTCGCTGTCCTGGAATTCTATCCCGAGATTGCAATTGTTCCAAACAGTCGTCAAGAAAAACAATTAAAAATGTCTGCATTTAGAGATCAATTTTCAAATACCAGAAGTATTGGAATATTAATTCGTTCGTATGAATTTGTCTTCTTACTTTATTCCTGCCCTTAACGGTTGCTCATAGTTGTCAAGATTTAGAATAGTGCAATGAAAGACTACAATAGAATCAGGATGATTTGTGTTGCCATTGTTATGACAGCCTATAAAACTTAAAATAGAGAACTTTATGTAGCAAACACTCTACAACCTGCTGCAGTTCCGTATTTTCAAAAGCGTTTACTTGCTCGAGTGTGCTTGACGAGTGTACTTGCGCAAATGTACTTCTTCGAGTGCACTTGAGCGAGTATACTTTAGAAAATCCAATTTTATGGCAAGACAATACCAGGCCCCGCACTACAAGAGTTTTCGAACAGTCTGATTTTATTGCCCATATAACATGTATGGGATATTATAGACTGCAGGACATCTGAATGAACTTCGGAATCAAATTCAAACTCAAGCTGAAAATTTCAGCATGACGCGTAGAATGGATGGATGCATTCAAGATCACACTATTAGTGTTTCATTGTTTTCAGTTGCTTTTTTGACAACAATTTAATCATTTCTTTCTTTCAATTTTGATATAAATTGGATTAGTTCTACTCAGTAATACTTTTCCATAGACAGCATTATAGTATGTGTTATATACAATGATTTTGATGTAACCTGAGTTACATCGTTAATGTTCCCTATGTAACATTATTCATGGAGGCGTTAGGAAATTGTTAGAAAAGTCCTGAGATTACATTGTTACATTTTCTAACCTCTTTTAAGCTTGTTTAAGGTTAGATTCCTGAACTTACTTTTGCATCAGGGCCGAGTTATAATATTATTGTTTTATTACACGTACCCTATTGAACAAGCAGAAGCGCAAAAAGCTCATAATTCCAATCAATCTTTGGAACACACTAAAACGTACGTCTGCATCAGTTTACATTGAGACAAGCAGATGTAATATGGGCAAATTAAGTACAAGCGTGTCTTTCTTTTCCTTGCTTGCAGTTCATTTTGATATACATAAGTATTATAAAATGTTGCTTTGATTCAATTTCTGAGCTACTTTTTCCTGTCCGCTGCGCATAACAATAGTCTGAGAATATTCTCTAAAAGACTATTAAATTTCAAATAGACTTACACGAACTTCATTATGTGCTTTATTTCAAGGTTCCTTATTTTTCTATGCCTGCTTAGAAAAAATATCTGAAACATTTAAGTTTTGTCAGGACCGATTCTGATTCCTCACATTTGCAATTACAATCATTGTGAGATCACATTTAGTGCGTCCAGAATCACAAATTTTATTGCAATCTTTACGATCGTTAGACGAGCTTGCTCGTTCATTTGTAATTTCGACGACGTATTCTTTTGCAGTTCATCGTAGCGTGTGAATCTTGATCGATAGTTGGTCAGATAAACGGCGAAGACATCGCAGATGGTCTGGGCAAGAACAAAGATTGACCAATAGGTGACCCTATAGAAAACGCAGCTTGTCGTAGGCCATGGCAAGTAAATTGATGGAGAACCAAGTACAAGAGCGAATATATATTGCAATGATATTTCATTAGAAATCAAAGTTTCAAAATTGAGTTCGTGCAGAACAATTAAATTAGCAATATCAAGAATAAACATACAGTTCTGAGACTAAATTGCTTTAATTGCATTTGTTCAACTTTTTTTATCTTGTGTTATTATTTCTAAAAAAAATATCTGCAACTATTCACCTGTTTTCTAATGGATGGAATTACAAAGTAATGATCGGAACACCGCCGTACAAAAACCGCTAGTACTATGAGCGTCGACAGAATTTTGGCTCACTCCAAAATGGAATACAATGATTTTCCCTCTGCTCCAGTCTCCTGCATGTTTTTTAAGCTAAGCGTTTCTAATAACTAAAGTAAACTAGGATACATCATATATCCGAATATCTCCAAATCCATTAATGTATAGAAAAGGAAGATTCAATACGACCGCGACTGGTCTAGATAGATTTCTTTTTTCGGGATTAATTACTCAAGGCATATGATTAAAAAGTCAAGCACTATAACAATGAAATCAACTTTAAGCATCTCCTCTAAATTGTGCATCTTGTTGATATTTTTCTATAATTCAACTCAAACCCCAAAACCCTGATCAAACTAAAAGTCAAAGCCACCAAGAAAGAATTTGCAAGACAAAAACGAGCAAAATAGTGTTAGTTTTCAGTAATAACTTGAACTTTGGTATACATGACAATCTCCACGGAAAGAGGTATTTTTGGTTAGGGATCGTTTGGTTCAACTTGTTCCTTTTTACGTGTTCCTAGATTTTTGAAGGTTAATAACATTTGGATTTAATATAGTCTTAAATAAGACAGCATAGTTCAGAAGCGATACAAACAAAAAACAAAATGCAAGGATTGCGAGAATCTACTTCAGGACGAATCAGAATTCTCTCAAAAGTCTGGTAGTTCTTGAGATCGATCGTTGAATGAATGGGTTGTTATAATACTAACTATGAGGGACGTTTAAAATTATGTAATAGACAAATATTGAGGAATGAAATCTATTTCTTTCATACCATTCTATAAAGAATATCATGTGGAAGACTCAATTTCAAGCTACCAAGATTTGAGCTGACAGGCTATAGAATTCTGGGCATGAGATAAAGACAGTAAATAAATCTCACTGCATAACTGAATACAAGCTTTCAGATTTATAACTTATCATAAACCCAATATCTTCCCGGCTAGCACCTTTTCAGAAATAAAGTCAAGGGTAGAAGAACAAAAAAGTCGTGACATCAAAGATTGTAACGAAAATGGAACCGAAAATATGGGCAAAGCGTTTTGTTGGTTTACAGTACTCATTTCTCGCTTTTCTTTTATCGTCCAAACCATACATTTGGAATTAAACAATAACACTAGAAAATCTCTTATCTAGTTTTAAGTATTATCTAACAATTAAACAAAAAAAAGTCAATAAAGCACAATTTCAGTTTCCCTGCTCAAAATCATATATTATATTTTAGGTTCAGAGCTACCTTTTCAAAGCAGACAGGACTTGTCAATGTGCATTATTAAATATCGTATACTATATTTTACTGTAGCAGAATATTTCATAACTGCCCAACAATACAAAATACTCCGCAGCATTTGAATTTACAGCAGACAAATACATACATGAATCGTATCAAGCCCACAATAGCATGCATAGAACCGGTAATTCATGTCAAAATTTCTAGATTTATTTAAACCTAAAAAAAATTTAGATATTCATATTGCCATCAATCATATTACAAAACTGACACCTGATCGATTATCGAAACGTCATACGCCTAGATATACTCATCCCTGAAAAATATCTTAAGTAAAATTTTCGATAGGAAGGGAGAAAATGTTATTATTATATGATAAATGACAATAGTTCAAGCGCTGATAGAAAAATCTTGGCGTGAGATATAGAGACATTTATTTCTAGTTTCTCTTGTAACGACACATATTTTGGATGATATCACCGTGCAGTGGTCAACGATGTCGCGGTGACAAGAACAAAAGAATATGAAAAATTGGAGGGTTGTTGTAACAATACACTAGAGGAATGCGCTCGCGATTCTCTTAAAAGAATTAATGTCAACTTTTTTTTGTTACATTCAGTCGCTTCAATGATCTCTCTGAAAATCTTATTTCAGTTGCGATTAATTCTGTTTTAAAGCTAGCAAAATAAATTATGAATTTTCAGATAACACTTTGATTACTTCTTAATTAATTGAAGGTAAATTTTCTAATTTAAGCATAAATATTCATTCGGTATTTCATTTTGTTTTGTCAGATCATTAATTTACTTTCTGCAAGATGGATTAAAAACAGGACCGTGCTTGAGATAATTGCTAACATCAAAAAGGGATATTTTTTTGAATTATAATTATGTTCCATTTTCACGATAGGGGTTGTTTGTGAGAATCTAAACGTTTAGAGCAGACATCTAATTAACTCTGCAGAATACCAGCACTAGTATTAAGAAAATGTCAAGTATATTCTGCTGCCACGGTTAAAGCAGTAATTCAAATCCAGAACAGAGAGAACTGAATTTAGGATTTTATTATGAACAACCCTCCAACTGTAAATTGGGATTGATCTGACTCGTGGGTGTAACGCCATCCACTTGTATTTGGATAACGTGGGATTATCCGAATTTGCGGTTAGATTGTGCGGTGTCTTGCCATGGTCTGTTTAAAATCCAATTTCAGTGCTGCCGGTAGGGAACAATCGAAACCAAACGAAGGTGACATCCCTTCGCCGTTTGGGTCCCGAAGAGATCGCATCCCTACACACGGTCTGAATTTCAAACCGCAACCTTCCCTTTTATGATCAAACTAACGTCCGGCGTCGACGACATCAATTTAATACTCTGTTATTTCAGTGGAAATTTATCAGAAGTCAAATTGTTACCATAATTTAATTTTTCGGGAAGGAAGTTTCAGGATATCGATAATTCCTAATCAATGAATCGAAGTAATTTTCGAACTTAATTATTTAACTAGCGGAGGGATCTTGATTAAATCTGGGCAACTTCGCGTGCTATTAGACGCAAGCTGTGTAAAATGATCGAACCTTAAATGCAATGCATAATTAATAGCATCAGTGTGATAACGTCTACCCTCATCTCTATCGCATCATCAGTTTATAAGATGCGATGGTTGAACACCAATCAAGTTTAATTTAGGAGTAATAAAGCATTTAGTCTATAATTAACTTTGCAAATTACTCTAATCAATTCCCAAAACGCTAAAGACTGCCGCATTTATACTTGTTTCGTTTCGAATTAAAATTTTGACATCGTCATTTATTTACAAAAAGTCCTAACTCAATTGACATCATTTCAAAAACGTCTTTAGCGTTTCGTTAATTATAAAAGGGATAATGTTGATAGGAAATTCATTTACAAAAAAACGAGGGTGCCTAACTAATAATGAAGTGATGAGAGTTTAACTGATGCGTCTGTTAAAGTTAGTAAAATAAACACTCGATGATGGCTATTTTCAGCTGAAATAAATATTTATTTGATTATCATCATAAATTCGTGAACAAATTGTTTAATGGATCTTTTTAAGTTTCCAGTTCTTACGTAACTAGGATTAAAAAACAAATAAAAAGAAACGATTTTATTTATAAAATCGAAAAGTTATTTTTTCTTGAAATCTGACAATACTCAAGCGTTCAAGCACAATAAGATGTAGAAGAATGAGTGAGTCTTTGGAAATCCTCTTTAAGTCCTTTATAAGCCGGCCAATCTTACTTACAGAAGGCCCAGCCTAAGAGAGAAAGAGAAAAGTTTTTGAGATAACCGATAAAGCAGCTCATTTCCGATTTCCAAAAGAATGCTCCACTTTATCGACCGAACTTCAAGATATCCTACCTTTTCTAAATTGATTTTATTTGGTACAATACAAAAAGAATCCCGGATACTAATTTCAGCTTAAGATAAAATGAATGAAAGTTAAAAGTCTTTTTGGAATCAAAGAACATAGAGAAATTTCGTTTTACGTATTTATAATTATACAAAATTTAAGAGAACTTTGAGCTGATTATATTGTTCATTATTGTTGAGAAAATATGAAGCAGACTTTTCATAGCTTAAACAAGGTACTCACGATGTTACTCATGTTTTTATTTGCTGTACTCTACACCAATGTACATAAAAAGTAACTTTAACTTGCCCGTGCCTGTGCTTTAACTATAAACAAACACTATTAACTTGATGCCTTTTTTGGCGAGATATACAGAGAATTTTACAACGCAAAGTAAGCAAACATAATACATTCTACGAAACTTTACAGTCTTTATTATTACTTCAAGACCAAAACTAATTTTGAGAGTTAATAAAATAAAGACGTAAAATTGAGTTTGTTCTACAAGAGTAAATATTCAGCATTTAGTTTGTTTAAGGATCCCTTAGTATCCCGAATTGAATTATTACTATTTAGCGTCGTTATTTACAGAAAGCCAAGAGACGATGCTGATGAAAATTATACAGTTGCATTTCTATTATGCAATTTTGATGTTCTTTCATTGAATGACCGAGTTGCCGTAGCGTACAGTACTTAGTCAAAACATAATTTTCTACTAAGACACCGTAAGACAATTAATATCTTCCATTCCAAAAAATTTTTGTTTACCTTTTACAATTGCTCAAAATCTTCGAAAGTTCTAATGTTTGCTTCGTTAACGCTGTTCTATCATCTTTGAGAAATGCTCTGAGACAGATTATCTCATAATTTGAGTTGTATTTTACTGTCATTTTAATTTTTATATTTTCACTTAACACTTCTTCACTCCTTCAATTTACTGGTCGTTCTGGTCATAGATCTGAATATGTCAGTAACCACTCGCTAATTCCCTTCTTTAATCAGTTTCGTGAATTCTTGAAATATATTGACAAGACGTTCTAAATTTTCCTTTTTTCCTTTATCTTTGCTACGTTTCAGTTCTCCTTTTCAAATCATCTGTTCGTTTTTACTATTCATTGTTTCTATTGTGTTCTACCGGTGTTTCACTGTCCTTATCTTTGTTGTTTTATTCATTTCAGATTTATATTATTATCAATTTTCAATGTCAATCTGTTTACTATGACATTGATAAACACGAAATAAGCATAAGAAGCCAAAAACTTGTGAGGCAATTGAGTTTTATAATTAATGAAGTAGGGGTAAATATTAAAAACCATGAAACAAATTTTGTATAATAAAGCCGAACTTGCAAGTGTAGGCAACATAAAGTAGCGCTAGAGTATTACTTACGATGCAATTAGCCAGTCTCATCTAATGACTGAAATTAAAAAGTTCACATATCGCTTGTTTTGCTTACTGTCTACGTTTGAAGAGCGGCTCTTCTGAGCCAAATATGTACCAGCTTTTCCTTTACTAACTGTGTTTTTGGTTTTACGTAGCACTTAGTCAAGAAATGCCAATGAATAATATCATTTGATGTGATATAGCTTAATGTCGATTAAATCTCAACCAGCACTGTACGTTCAAAGTCGTTCTTGGGAGAAGCTAGGCAGATTACTTGAAGGGATCTATAGTTGACTTCTCCTAAACCCTTAAAATGCTAGTCCAAATATCTACTTTAGAAAATAAGAGTAGGCATACATAATAACTCTTACGGTACCGGCCGTCCAACAAATAAATCAATACAATTGTCTATCAACAATACAACATAAACCCAAGGAATTACATGCGAGAGTCGTGTTATTTATAAAATGGAAAGACGGTTTTCAAATGCAGAGCCTTTGCTTATTCAGACAATGCTAACCTAACAAATATTCGAGAAGTATACGTGATTTGTTCCATAAATAATAAAATGTTTATTTGACAATCAATTGTCCCCTTCAAAATGCTCTTCCCTCAAAGCTATGCACTTGCGCCACCGTTGTTTACACTGCTGGAACCATCCTTGACAGTTTTCCACTCTTCAGCTTCTTCGTCGTTGCAGTCTCACTGGCCCTCCTGGAGCATCATTTTGCATTTCGGGAATAAGAAGTCGCACGGTGACAAATCGGGCAAATATAGAGGGTGATCGGTGATAGTGTTTGAGCTTCGTGCCAAAAATTTGCGCACAACCAACGTAGTCCAGTCAGTGAGCTGGGAGAATAAAAAAATAAACCACTCAGCACGAATTTGAAAACTCTTTTTTACAATGAGTTTTATATGACCCCAAGGTCATTCATGACTATTGAGACCTTCGCCCCGTCTGCCCCAAATCGCGAAATCAACCCTTTTAACCACTCCCTTTCTAGAGATTTTTTTATTTGTGAGAATGTGTGAATTTTAGTACAAAAATGGCTTTTTCTGGGTCGCTGATCACGAACTTTCTACGGCCAGAATTGTTTTTCCGAAAAACTAATATCGGATTCGTGATCAGCGATTCAAAAAATTATCTAGAACTCATTTTCTAGCTGAAATTCCAAATTTTTTTCAGAAATTGGGCAAAATCTTTCGACTTTCCACAACCAGGGTGGTTTTCCCGGAAAACTAATATCGGATTCGTGATCAGCGACCAAAAAAACCCCCTGGGACCCATTTACGAATTAAAATTCAAAATTTTCACGAACAAGAAAAATTTTTCCAAAAAAATAGGGGGTTAGAAGGGTTGATTTCGCGATTTGGGACAGAGGAGGGGGGGGCGGGAGGAAGGTCTTAATAGTCATGAATGATCCTGAGGTCATATAGAACTCATTGCAAAAAAGTTTTTTCAAATTCGAGTTGAGCGTTTCTTTTTAATCGGCCTTTCCCCCAGCTTATTGATTGGACTAACGACGTGTGAGAAGAAGCGCTGTCGTATTGAAGGTTACACCGCCCCTTTCGTGCCAAATGCGAGCAAACACGGGTCACGGAGGAGTTCAACGTAGAAAATCCCGTTTACTGTCTGATACCGAGAATTACAAAAAACAATCAACATTGTCTTGACGTTCTATCTCAATTTCTGAATTTTCTTGTTCTCGGCTCATCGGCTTCTGCTCTTTGCTTTGAGATTTCAGTTTAATATAAAATTCATAAAACCATGACTCATCTCCTGTCAAGAAAGTCGAAACCTTCTTCGGAAGCAATTCAATCTTCGCAGCACTCGACCCTTCGCACTTTTGGTTCCGGGGACAAAAACTTTAGAACAATCTTTGCACACAACTTTTTCATCCTCAAATCTTCAACTAGAATTTTGTGAACAACCTTTTTACTCAAACTCAGTTCTTCGGGGACCCTTCTAACGTCTATCCATTTGTTGACCGTTGGATCTTTGAAGGCATCTTCTACATTTCTTTCAGGGCCTCAGCGATTTCCTGGCCGTTCTTGTTCAGTTTTGCAAGAAATTGAATGTTGATGCTTTGCTGTTTAATGAGAGAGAGCTCCACGCCGATAAGAGAGTGGGAAAGAGTGCGGTTCAGTGAACTACTGACGCAGCTGATTAAGTTCATTATCATCAAAATGTTAATTCACTGTTTGCCACTTCAGGAATACTACCAAAATCAATGCAAAGCCTCTGATTAGTATTAACTTCAATCTTTATAAATATTAACTAAAATTTGAAGATTGTTTTTTAACCAAGAAAAACCACAGGAAAACGATGATCGTAGCTGATGTGCCCAACAGTTAGCAAACAGATTCTTTGGATTCAAATTATAATCTGTATGGAGCTGGGTATACTTCAAAATATCTTGGACCGAATGCGATCAAAGGTTTTTTGATCATTTTAAGGTTTCATGTAAAGTATATAAAACTCATCCGCAAAAGAAAAGCATGAATAGCATAAAGCCAATGTTAAGAAATCCCAGTTTGGAAGTATGCAGACTTGCAGTCTCGGACTTGTTTTGTCGTCAACATCTAATGTGTAAGTATGCTATCTCCCACTCATGAGCACATAATGAGTTCGAAACTACATTGTGCATTAAATTCCTCGAGATTAGTTTTAACGCTATTAACGTTTTTTGTAATATTTACTTAGATGAGTTTTCAGAGCTTTAATTACATTTTGTGCTTCGGAAAAAAAATTAATTCTGAAATGATATTATTTCAGATGTTATCTGTTAATTTCCTACTCTGTCAAACTAACCTTGAAATTCAAACTCATTTAGAATAGACAAGATGGGCGACATAAAATAAATAGAAGCTGACATTCCAGCACGAAATCAATTTATTTGTGTTTTGGTACGTGTTACTTAATTCACAACCCACAACATATTGTATAAATTGAAACATAATAGTAGAATTATAAAGCAGGAAACAAACACGACCAGACGCATCTGTGGTTACGATGATCCTTATACACAAACGAATATTACTATTAAAGCGTAGCAGTAAATGGATATGATGTAACTTAAGATCATACAGTTACAACTAAAGGCCATTCCGGTAGTGAAACGTGTAGGGGGTGCAAAACATAACAGCACCCTTATGCCCAGTTACACGCCCTGGCGGCGAAAACAACACCAAGCGAATTTCGCCTCAAGATAATGGAAACAGAAGGCGAGCAAGTGGAAAATTGTTATTTTATATCCTGCGCAATGCAATTCGATATAAAGTACGTATATAAAATAACTTCGCTTTTAATGTTAATGCATTTTCGTCTGAGTTTATATCTAGTATGCACTCGCTCATACATCCTGACAGAATTGGAGGCGGCATGAATATAAAACGAAAATTAAATTCTTTCTACGAAAAAAAAATTGTCGAAATAACATAAAGGACGTTTAATCTACCCCTAATTATATTCTAAAATTAACATTGTTCCTACAAAGAGAAACCTAATTTCAAATAAAGTAAACTTTGTTAAACTTATTTGAAGTTTAATTCAAGTTAGTAATTTCCAACCCCTCTCAATTCGTTTACAACTGACAAGAACTGATGCAAGGTTGCAGATTGCAATGTTTTAGCTATTAAAGAACTAAACAAAATTAATTAAAAGCAAGACAAGGTTGATCTTTTTTCAAAGGAAAATAATACCTTAATGCATTTCTCTGAAAATGCATTTAATTTATTTTTCAATTTATCATTGTGAAAAATAATAAAATAAGCTTTGTTTTTAGATTTCTCCCCCCTCTCAGGATAATATTTTCAAAGAAAGAAATCAGAAACATATTAAAAAATTCCTCTAACTTTTGACACTTTTGAATAATGGAAGATCAAGAGCTCTGAATTTAAAATTGAATTCCAGAAGTTTAATTCTTTTACCTAATCTAAATATTCGTTTTCGTTTGAGATTTAAAACTGATAAAATGTAAATTACATTACACATAAGCAAGAAGAAATTTAAAGCTATGTATACAGGGGGTAATCAGAAATTAAAATAAAAATTCAAAATTGATAAACTCGGTCAAAACTAACATTTATGTCTTTATATCGTTTTTCAACGCGTTGAACATCGAGTTGTTTGGATATCAGATCATTTTCCGAACAGCCACGTACAATAAAATTAGTCTGAACAAAAAGCCATTTCTATGATGATGAAATTTGAGCGAATTTCATACTTTGCAAACTTCAACTAAGTACATCAGTTTCACTGGATATTACGAACTTATCAACAAACTTTTGAAATTGCCTTAAAACAAAACCACAAAATCCTCTTTAATATCTGCATAAATCAATTTTGGATGAAGTAAGTTGCAGTAACAAAGAAAATCATAAAGTTTATCAGTATAGAATGATCAATACATACAATACATCAATTTAAGAAATTGAACTGTTTTTAATATTTAATTTTATTTAAGGTTTTGTAATATTTAATAATCTTTCAATTATCCTAAATCAACTTTGAGAATTTTATCTAATGAAAAACCATGTCAAAAGCAACATTTGAGTCTCAGGGTTTTCTGTCTGCATAGAATTCCAAAGACATATAATCTGTACAACAAGAAATAATGTAATCTAAAACAAGCTACACCAGACTAGTCAGTTCGGCGGTCTTCAGTGAGGTACCATTCTAAACAAAACAAAAAATATTTATGGAAAGATTTATTAAAATTTTTACAATCAAATTTTTGCCCTTGGGTAAGCTCAAAATATTTACTTCTACGTGCTTTGTAGGTGGAAATGCGTAGGAAAACACGGTTCACAAAATCAGAATAAAAAGAAATGCTGTTGTGGTAGCTGAATGGATTGGAATGGCTGTAAAAATGTTGGTTTCTCTATTTAGAACAACGTACGCTATAAGTTTGCAAACTTTTGTTATTTGTTTCTAGCTACAAGAGATCGAAAGTTAACCTAAAATTCCGATTAATGCCATATTTGAAATCAGACCCTCAAGATCAGAATTAATTCCTTCTTGAGCAGTAAACAATCAGCGAGGTGTGTGACGAGCATGACAATTATGATTCAGTACATATAGTATCTTCAGTTGCACCTTATAATTGGAGGAAATCGAAACACTAATTTAGAGCTCCGAAAGCCAATCAACTACTTAAACAGTCGGGGATTTAAAAATCTGATCATGATCACAGATGTCCCAAATGAAGAAGTGGAGAAGCTAAAATATGTACATAAATGTGCAGTTTATTCAAAATTTCTTATCACGCAAGTATTGTAAGCAGACTATTAAGTAGATTACATTAAAAAGTTAGAGAGAAATTTATGTAACATTCAGAAACAAATACTTTAAGGACACTGCATAATCCTTATGGGTTATAGCCCTAAGTGACTTTCGCTGAAACTGTAATATGTTACAGTCCTGATTAAAAACCATCATGGCCATCTCAGAAATAAAATGTCGTAATGACAGCGGACTGTCTTTTAAAAGATCATGATACCACCGACTGCCTATTGTTTTTTTCACAGACATGCTATATTTTAGGAACGGGTCTTAACACCATCGATCGTCTATGCTTTTTAGATAGACACCCTATACTTCAGAACGGGATGTTGTATCGAAATGGAACTTACAGGAGATTGGATTTCAAACGCTCTTGGCATCTCCAATGGTCTATTTTTCTGACAGATATATTTCAAGAACAGGATGTCGTATCGAGTTGAGACTTTGGTTGTTCGTAATGGTAGTAGTAGAACAATGGCTTCCAAGCCATCCGGATACCACTAATCATCTGTTGTTTCTTTTCGTTTTTTACTTATATCTCAGAAATACTAGTATCAAGATGAATGTTGACAGAAATAAAGGAGCGATGTTCAAGAGGTCTCGGCACCACCGAAGATCTACTGTGATTTTGACGGAACTAAAGCAAAACCCGACCCGTATTCGTGTATAAACGGTCTAAGAAGGTTACTAGAAGCAGAAGTCCAAGTGAGCGTATGCCACCGTAAGTGGCTCGATTCAAGCTGTGTTAAGAAGGTTAATGGAGAGCGGAATCCTACAACCTCCAAACCTATGGGATGTTAGAAATGAATTATATCTTATCATCTAAAATTTTTCGATTTATTATTGCAAAAAAATAAATTTGGAACACATTATTAAAATAAGGATGAAATATAATGTTTCAAATTGTTGTAGCCAAAAAATCAGCCATTTTCAAGGTTCAAGCTCGAGACTTTTCTTAAGTGAATCAAAAACTATAACATACTATACTTAATATCATCAAGAGCCAAAACCGATAAGCATCCTTCGCATTTTTAATCTTAAATTGATTTGAAAACTTGTGTCTTCCAATGACGTGTCGCACGTCTTAACCTCTAGATCACCAATCTGTGTGGTTTTATACATTTAGAGTTTCAAACCATATTCCTGCCCTAATTGGAAATTTTTCAAATTAATTAAAGATTGATAGAAGTTTCAAGTAAAAAACTCCAAAAAATAATTAAATTAGAAACAACTGCGGTTTGGGATTAAGTAGGGTAGAAATAAGTTCTATACAGATCCATTTATCACTTTTTTCAAGGTGACCTTGTGATATTATGAATGTGATTTTGAAATCACCCCTAAATAAAGCTGATCTTGATTAACTTTAAGACGCCTTCAAAAAGAGAGTTTAGCATAACCTTAAAACGCTCCAGTCAAGATATCCTATCGTGCATGTAAATTAGGAAATTTGATCAATTGGTCACACACAGTAGGGTAGTGTGGTTTTATAGCTAAATCTATAATGTAAGTAAGTGTCGTTTTTTGACGTACATTGGTCTAATATTCAAAGGAAATTGCACTCTAAACAACAGATTGAGTTAGAGGATTCTGGAGAATCTAATGCAAAAGATGTAACTCCTAATGATAAACGTTGTGAAGTAGATGAAGAAATATTTCAAGTGATGGGGACTACCAAAACTGGTGCAGTTAAGTTGGTTGGCGTTCCATAACGAATGCGATTTCGAAAAGAATGGTAGTGGGTGGAAATTTCTAATGATTTAGATGTCCAGATGATGTGTGTCGATGTGTTACTGTATGTAGAGGAATAGGATCTGATGGTAGCTCCATTCCCACGTGCAAGCTGGCTATCTACGAGGGTCGTTTGAAAAGTCCGTGCAAAGTCAGAGAGATGGCACTACTGGCGCATATCGAGGTTATGTTTAGTTAGTAGCGTCTCTTGGAAGAACACACACCAAGTTTCAGCCAGATCGGTCTATTTCTTTGTGTTTGGCATTCGTTTGAATCGAGGAAGTCGAGTGATTTTCAAAAAATGGACGAAAAAGAATTTCGTGTGTTGATTAAACATTACTTTATGAAAGGCAAAACGCCTCAGGAGACTAAAGAGAAGCTTGATAAACATTGTGGTGACTCTGCACCTTCGATTAGAACAGTTTATAAGTGGTTTCAAAATTTTCGGAGTAGCCATATGGGCACAAGTGAAGCTGAACGTTCTGGACGCCCTGTTGAGGTTACTACTCCAGAAATCATTGATAAAATCCATGATATGGTGATGGATGACAGAAGAGTGAAAGTGCGTGAGATTGCTAGTGCTGTAGGCATCTCGAATGAACATGACAAAGCTATCCGCAAGATGGGTTCCGCGATTGCTCACGCTTGACCAAAAACGAAATCGTGTGAAGTATTGCAAGGACGGTTTGCAGCTGTTCCAGAAGAATCGGCAGGACTTTAAACGTCGTTTCGTCACTGTGGATGAAACATGGATACATCACTACACTCCTGAGACCAAAGAACAATCTAAACAATGGGTTACCAAGGGGGAATGAATCTGCGCCAAAAAGGCGAAGACCGTTCCTTCGGCCGGAAAGATTATGGCGACTGTCTTTTGGGATTCGCAAGGAATAATCCTCATCGACTATCTGGAAAAGGGTAAAACTATTACAGGTGCATATTATTCATCGTTATTGGACCGTTTAAAAACTGAGCTGCAAGAAAAATGCCCACGATTGGCCCACGAAAAAGTCCTTTTCCATCACGACAACGCACCAGCTCACGCCTCAGCAGTTGTGGTCGCAAAATTAATGGAAATAGGGTTCCAACTCGTTTCACATCCCCCCTATTCTCCAGACTTGGCTCCCTCGGTCTACTATTTGTTCCCCAATTTGAAGAAATATCTGGCGGGAAAAAGATTTTATTCAAACGAGGAGGTGATTGCAGAAACGAATGGCTATTTTTCAGACTTGGACAAATCCTATTATTCAGAAGGGATCAACAAACTAGAGCAGCGTTGCACAAAGTGTATAAGCCTAAAAGGAGACTATGTTGAAAAATAAAAAAGGTTTACCCCAAACAATTGAGTAGTTTTTATTTTTGCACGGACTTTTCAAACGACCCTCGTAAAATATGTATACAGTTTGTAACGGTCACTTTTCGCTACCGTTCCATGTGCTTGTTGATCGGTACTTTCAGTGTGTTCTTTATTTTTTATAATTGTTTTCGTTTGGACAGATGGTTGAGGTTGATGTATTCACGCTGAGAGATTAATTAATCTTCTTGTAGTTCTTTGAATTTTTTTGTAAGTCAATTAGGGTTGACAATTTGCATTATTATTATTATTATTATTATAAGCATGACACAGAGTATAATTAATTTCGACGTTTAGTAAACTTCTTGTATTAGTTTTAGGGTATTTGAACGGGATAATTTCTGTTGTCTCAGGATTTGTGATTGAAGTGGATTATGTCATTCGAGTAAAGTTAGAAATTCTTAGTAATCTCGCGGAGTTTTTGTTTATTTATTTATTCTACACCCTGTAAGTAATTCGTTTAGTGAACCGATCTTGATATGGAGGTTAACTTTCAAGTCCCTACTAATTTTTGCTAATCGGGTTCTGTATTAAATTCTTTGTAATAGAAATTTACTGAAGCATTTAAATTTTCCCGCGGAACTTATGTGGAATGGTTCGGATTGGTTGACCGATTTGTTACGACTTTGCAGAAATTTTCTTCCAGGAAGAGAGACGGTCCTGGTTGTTACGAGATCGATTCTTATTGTGTGAAAAGCTTAAATATTTATTGGGCTTTTTTGTGGAGGCTCATCAGGGTTCCGATCTAACGATATGACCGCCGCGCCGTGCTCCTAGTAGCATACTGATCTTTATCTAATTTTCTGGAGTTAAACATCTTAAGAACAGATCAACCTGGTCCAGTCCTGTGCGTGACGGTCCGCCGTGAGATGGAAACACCTGCTAAATCCACATGTGGGATCAATAAATTTATGGAGAATCGTCGATCTCTAGCACTTATCAAATTTGGTTTTGTCTTAAATACAATTTTCTTAAAGAAATTTTGTGCATAAATACTTGAGGACGAAAATTTGTGCACTTAACGTACAAATTTAATTTTTGTTCATTCAAACGAAATTTATTATCAGATCAGGGAATGTTTATTGAAATTACTGCGGTTTTCGTAAATTGTTTTTATTACAG
>VTPC01000426.1:21756-61595 GCA_011009095.1 Ignelater luminosus | reverse complement strand
ATGTTTATTGAAATTACTGCGGTTTTCGTAAATTGTTTTTATTACAGCTGTTTCATCTCTACGATCAGATCTGTATCGCAGCGGGATTCTTCGGGGTAAGGGGTAAGGTAAAGTGAGATTTAGAGTAGTAAATTTTTGTTTTTTGGTTTACTACAAGTTATAGATAAAATCTTGATCTTAGATTTTATTTGTTGAAATTGTATTTATTTCGAATTTTCCAAAAATTGTTCTCTTGTTGCATTTTAGATTACCAAAAGTGCAGTGATTATTTTTCAAAGTCTTCACAAGTTTGTGTTAATGTTTCTCTGAGATTTACATAGTCTTTTTCTATTATTTTAGGCTAGTCTCGTTTTTTCTTTCTTTTTAAATAAATTGTTAAGAAAAGCGAGGGTGGTTCTATCTTTGTTGACACTTGGTATAAGAAAATAAACAAAACAGTTTTCAGCAGATAAATATTAATGAATAGTGCAAGCAATTAAATAAGTCTAAACAAGGTAATAAATAATAATCTGTTTGTTTTGCACAAAGTTCCTGATGCATACGTAATTGTCTGAAGCCAACGTTTTATTTCCGTATTAATATCTATTTCTATGTAAATCTGTTTATATGTTCTTTAAGATTATAATATTATAATTATCTATCGTCAATGAATCGTGAAGAATGAAGTAAACAAAACAAAACATGTCCATAATAAGTGGAAGAGGCTTTCTAATTTAGTTAGCTTCATTCATGTTCAGCAGAGCGTTAGAAAATTACGTTAGTAGATAGAAGAGCCAAGGCAAAGTTATAAGCTAAAATACGCAAATAACCATGTCTAAAACTTTGATATTAGAAATAGTTGAAGTGGAACCCGTATAAAATTTCACGTAACATTGGATAACGCCGCTACTAGTGCTGCTGCTGCTGCTTCTTGAAATTCCCTGGTTCATTACTCTGCAAGTGCAAGATATTCATTTTCGCCATATATCTACACGCTCAAACTATGTCGTAAATTCTTGAAGACTGAAAAGTTTCAAGAAGTTCTAATTTTACAAGAGAAGACAATTTGAATGACAACTTAATTAAATCAAGTTTGCCATCCAATTTTAAATGGGGAAAAATCTCAGCGTCACGTTTTTACTATTAGAAAAGAATTCCCATGCTCGACTCGAATAGATAGGTAATAAGAAAATCAAACTTTCAGATTTAGAATCTTGAAATTCTTTACGTTTCAAATAACTAAAACAAGAAGGTTTACCAGTTTAACTTGAAGCTAAAAAACAAATATCCATCAAAAAGTTTTCAAGATAAATTCTCGAGTTTTATCCAAAGCAACAACTGTCACCTAACATTAAATTTTCAAGTATGTCAAGTAACATCCTAGTGGATTTTAAAGCAACTGGGAGTTTTTTATATGCTGCTAAGCTGTGATACACATTTCCAATTTTGAAAGCAGTCATCGTTTCAAATATATTGGATTTTCTTAGTTCGTCCTAAGAAAACTTTGCTGTACATCTATGTTCGTGCTTTGAAATTAAACTTGCGAACTCCTTCTAAGCTACATTTACTAGATATAAAGGAGTTACTTGTAGGATACGGAAACTAGATATAACGTGAGTTGATCTAAGTACTTTACTTTAAGAAATTATTATTACAAATTTTCAAAGTTGCTTTTCAATAAATTATTTTTCTTACCCTATTTTTAACGTAATACTACAATCTGAGTAGTGTCGACGATCTCGTAGACAGACACTTCGAAGCTTACCTGTAAAAAAATAAATACATTAGTTACACGTACTTTTTAAACAACCTATAAAATTCAAATTAAGCTTCTACAATCTACAGCATTTGCGCACCAAAAAAAATCCGTCAAAACACCAATTACTATCGCTAATTAAAATGATTCAAATATCAATTAATAGGTTTCTGGACAAATTGCCTAATGATAAATGGGTGTGACCGTTGCTTTTCAATAAATTAGCAAAAACCATTCCATTAATTGCAGCAATAAAAATGTAACGATAATTGTTTAGAGACAAAATTTGCTGATGTTATTAGTATTGATCACAAACACAACTATCTTATTACAGCGCAAAGCTCTAACTTTAAATTAATGGACCCACAAGAAAATAATGTGCTTCCAGCTCGAAAAGTCAATTTGGAAAATTTACTTTTTATTTCCATTTTTACTGTGTGTGCCTGTCTGTCTTTTTCGGTTTTGCATAAATAATATCTCAATTAATTTTGTTTTGTTTGTTTAAAAATGTCAACATCCTTTTTTTATTTAAATTCATAACAAACATTATTAAAATTACATATTACCTTCAATTAGTAAGTTACATTAACGTTACAGTGTTAGCTTTACTTTATTCTGATTAACTGTGACCTATTCTTACCAATAAACAACTACCAATCTACGATACATCGAATCAGCAAGTCGATTACCAATAAGATTTGGGGCTGTGAAGCCCTAAGCTGAAGACAAAAAGTCACCTGTGGATCATTAAGAAAAGTGTTTGTACGCCAGTCAAAGCTCGCCGCGGTATCTTTGTTTGCATTTCATTGTTTCACTGCAAAGAAGAAAGTGTTGCATAGAAACAATAGAATTCTTATGCAGTTGAACTTAAGTTGATTTAGCTGGTATAACCGACCCTCAATTTAATTATTATTTAATCTACTTATTGTAAATATTTATTTAAAAATGATCCATTCCAAATAATTAATAGTGAGATGCGCTTGACAAGTCGTCTTAACCCACCTCGCACGCTCCCTTCCCAGCGTCCCCATCTTAACTGTAATATCCATACAAGTCCCATACCCGGTTCAGACATTTGACAGCTGACAATTTACCATATTCTGGCCATCTTCTAACAACAGCAGTCGAAAAACAGCTAATTACCGTTATACAAACACTTCAACTGACCAATTAGTACCGCTTCTCCTTTTATGCTTTTATTGCCTGAATCTGTTTAAATACCGCTCATGCTTGTTAAATAAATCACAATTTGATTGACCTTAAAGAAACCTAACGTGCTTTCGCTCAAGTCAGCTAGACCCATCATTGGCATCGACAAGTAGTCAACTCTATAAGATCTGGCGCCCGAGCACGGTCCGTCGACGTCGTACAAATCTCGCCACCGCAATAAAAAAGCGCCACGCTTTCTCGTAATACAGTAGATTTAAGATTTGAATTGTTTTGTATGCGCGGTAAGTGCCGCTTGCAAAAGCAAAATATTATTTTGCGTTTAGGTAGTGCATTTCCTTTTCATTTTTGTATGATAATGTTCCCACAATTCTTAGACAAAACGGTTATCTCATATACGGGTTAGCTAATAATTCGACGCCAATAAATCTTCCAAGGCGCGTTGCTGATTGCTAAGTAAGCTATAAATCTGGCATATTTCGCTATGTCACGGTATCGGATTACAGCCTACGAAGTAACCGTGGTAGTCTAAGAACCGTGAAATGTTCTATTGTATTTATTTAATTTCGATAGTTTTGTATTTCTTCTGTAAAATGCTCTTGGCTTGTCAAAGCCAGACAAATATATTTACTTCTCGTTGGGGTTGGTATTTCTTGTTTTATCTTAGAAATATTATTACTTTAGTAGCAAATCAGATTGTGGGGATTCTAAGTATGTTTGTCCAATGGAGATGTCTTGCGCTTGTCCGACTTAGTGGTGAGATTGCATTCATTTTAAGCGCCCCATTTTGTTATTTCCGTCAGAGTTTCTCTTAATAAAAGAGCCGTCACTACGTTAGTTTCAGTCCTGGGATATTTTCTTGATTGACCTTAAAGTCAGCTAAACCCAGCATTTCATAAGAAGAATCGTTGGAATCGACGAGTAGTTAACTCTATAAGATCTTTTGGCTTGTCAAAGCCAGTCAATGGTCACATTTACCATAAAGTAAGTAAAGGTGTTTTGGGTGGTATAGTTTCGTTGGAAAAACTTTTTACTTACCTTATCTTCTTGAGAACTATTTAGTTCGTATCGTGGAAAACCTTCGAGGTGTAAGAGACCCAGTGCAGCGTCTCGCTGATCGTAACAAGCTACGACGAAAACTAGTGATTTATTGTTGAATTCCCTGGCGTCAACAAAGTTATCGTTTATCGTGATCTCGGTTAGATCAAACCTCGTTTTAAATGTGACGCGAAATTGTGTTATCGTGTCTTGTCACTCCGCGTACTAGTAAAACACTTACTGGAGCTTTCAAATATTTATTTATGCGAGCCTGAAATCGAATTCGCAGCTATGCCGAAGCTGAAGGAACCTTATTGTCAGAGCCAACTCTTGTGGACCGACGCATCTACTATTGTGTAAAAATATATTAGTGCGGGTATCGTTATAAATTATCTGTGATAGTTCAAGAAGTAAATAAGCTCAAGACACTTTGTGGAATAAACACCAAGAAGTCAATGTAAATGTTCGTGAGGTAAAAATATTAGCTTTAGGTAAAATTTGGATTAGAATAAGATTTAGAGAGATTAAATAAGGACAAGGACGAAAAGCCTGCTGGTTGCCGCTTATTCCGTTCTTTATAATTATTCGCATTTCAGTGTTACAGATTAAGCAATTGGAGTTAGATCGAGTTTAAATATGAAACAAGATAAGTCTCCATTAGTTTAAAAGCCGCTTCTAAAGCTCTATATTTATTTATGAAAGCATAGAAGTAGTTTGTTTATAGTCCGCTGACCGTCAGACTTAATTAATTTATTTTTCTTTTGTGCCATTTACAACTATATTTACATATTTTTATTTTTTTCTGTTTATATAACAAGAAAGTTAGCTTGTAAACCAAAGATCTTATCGTTTATGAATTATTTTTCATTTCATACTTGTAAATTATTAGCATTCTTAAGTGGGCTTCACGCACTGTTGCATATTTTTGTTAAACCCGTATCGTTGTTTGTGTGTTCAGGTTGAAGTTATTTCAGATGCTGAACTATTGTGAACTACTTGGAGTCCGACAACCTTTGAATTTGCTGTCCAGGGCCTGGTGCTTTCGGTACTTACCAATACATATTGGATGGATTCGATGTATAAATACAAAAGGTTTGTTCCAACATAACTCTCAAACTAGTAGCAAACTATCTGTGATAGTCACGAGTATGCGCAGAGGAAATTTTTTGGACAAACTCGTGACAGGGATAGTTTGAGATTTATGTTAGAACAAGCCTAAAAATACATGAGAGCAAACTAGAGGAAATGAATGATATATTACACGAATGGAAGCGAGATAACACGTGGCAACAAAACTCAACTGGCCAACTCGTCAGGTCATTTTCCAAAACAAACCACCTGCTAGCTGCTTTGTTAAATTGTCATAAAGGGGTTGTTGCACACTAAGTATACTATTTTTATTTTCTTTTACTCACTCAGATAAAGCGATTTTACTCAATTATAATTGCAGTCGTGCTTATGCATAAACAATTCTTGTCACAAATTATCTTTCTTTATTCTAGTGACATTACTACAGTGGTCCAGCTATTTATTGTATTGTAAAGCAAGCTTTGTTATACCGGGTATATCATTCAAGTTGACTTCTGTTATTATCGTAAAGCAAATATCGAGTTTATTTATTGTATTACAATGTCCATATAGTAGGATTGTGGCGAAGTTGATCTTGACCGTTTACTGACGCTGTCGTCCAAGGATATATTGCCCATGAGGTGTATCGTCGAACCACCCTATCACAGACCTATCGAGTTAGCCATGTGACAGTTCTGTGTTTTCGGGGAATTGCTACCCTTGGATAACATGCAGGTCTTCAAGCCATTACTTACGGAAGAATTAAATAAAATTTTAGAACAGGATATTGTAGAGTTCTCACCAAATGAAATTTTTATTTTTGAGTTCAAAAAAGAACTGATCAAAATGTTGGTTATGGTCAACTTAACGCAGTCACCAAGCCAGAATATGCGCAATCTCCACGACTTCTATTGTAAGTACCAAACAAAAAAAAACAGCAAAAGAAGGAAAAGTTGATCGAGAAGATAGACTATAGCAAAATAAAAACTAGAAATTATAATAAAAAGTGCACTGAACTAGTCAGTTGGCTGCCTTGGTTGTAGGAAGAGCAATACAAAAATCTCAAACAAAAGGTATCATAATGCTTGTTCTACTTACAAAGGTTTTAGGCGAACACCTTTCTAAACCTACAGAAACATCTATAAATTGGGCACACGAATTCTGACCAGTTGACTTTCTAATTCGTTCCAGTTTCAAGTATGTCCGACTACTTACTTAGCTATACTAATTAATGTTAGTTCAATTATAAAACTGAGATCATTCATAGAACAAAATAAATCGCTTTTGGTTTATCAAATATTGTGATTGATTTCTGGAAGGCTAAATAAAGATGTCACAAGATATCAAGCTTTTGAATAAGGTCACCCAGAAGTATCTAAAGCTGCAATATACCTGTTTCACTTAGCTTATTGTATTATATGTTCACTGAAATCTTCTATACTACAATATCGGTTCAGAAATCTAATGCTGCATTTCAAGAAAGCTGATAAAAGAGAAGATTCTGAAGAGATACTGCTAATATACACTGACTCACTCAGTATAGGCACAGTTATAAATTTTGAAAAAGAATACTAAAACAGAAAAAGTACATAGATGAAAGGTAAACGTACTACATAAACTTCTATTTAGTGGTTTCGACTACATCAATATAATACAAAAAATAAAACTGAACACAAACTTATGATAAAAAACAAATGAAACAAGAATTTTGTAAAAACAAGCACGCCTCAGTTCTCTACGTATAGTTTCTTGATGAACAACCAGATAAAATTGCTCCCCCAGGATTGCTTTAAGTTCCGAGGCAGTGATCTTAGGAGTTTGTTTTGTTTTTCTTACGATTGTTCTTTCCATTCTATCAATCAGTTTTCTCGGTCGGCCGCTTCTGGGTTCATTTTCTATCTTCTTATTGTTTAGACATTTTTGTACGATGTTCCTAAAGGTATACCGGCTACTTTTAACTATTTCTCCAACTTTTTGATACCATCGGTGTTCTTTATAAAGGTTAATAATCATTTTCCTCTCTTCTACTGTAGTTTCTTTACCTTTTCCGCCCATTGCGACGTGTTTACACTAATTAAGAAGGTACACTGACTGAGTTTTTGATACTTAAGCAGATTATTTGTTTCGGGGCATCCCCTGAATGTGTTCATTGAAATATGTAATCTAGATGTCTGTAGGAGTTCCCATAACACATCGCGTAATGTAAACGTGTCCATACTTTTGCGGACAGCATTTTGTGTTATTAATGTTTTAAGTTAATTTCTTACCAATTCTTGTATTTTTTAATGATCAATCACTAAGTAAATGGAATATTTAAAAAGCCTATGTAGCTTATAATGCATAATATTTTCTTATTTCGAAATAAAGACGAAATTAATTCTAATTTTATTGCTGTGCCTATACTTTAGTGAGTCAGTGTAATTTTCGAAATAAATTCATTAATTAAAGAGTGTTTGCCTTCCTATTGGAAGTTTGCGTCTTAAAATATCGTCCAACGAGAGATTCATTTCTCTGCAATATGTCAATTCTTACATTTAAAATCACCGAGTTTCTGATTTTTCACTTCAGTTTAAAAGCGATTTTCCTCCAGGTCAATGGTTGGTTAAAATCATATTATATTTAAAAGCCGAATTAAAAATTAATAACGATTACAGTTTACAGAAAGATTAGACAAACGATTTCTTCATAATTTATTAAGGGATTTCAAGTATTGAAAGAATACTCCACTTTCCATAAAATTGATTACTACATTAAATATTACTCTACTATACAATAACAGTGATTATTAATAGTCGCGCCTCGCTTGTCAGACTTATTTCTACTAATTTATTATTTCCTCTTTAAATATTAAAGAACAAACCAACAATACATAAAATTGTCATTGTAGACATTATTCCAATAGCAGACAGAATAATTTATTAGAATTGGCAAAGAATTCTATACTCGCAGCAGCGCATTGTTCCCTTATAATATTGCAGGTTCATTTTTGTGATCCGTCTTTTTTTTCAGCTTTTTCAACTACAAATTGTGGCGTAATAAAAAATTTATAAGGGAAATTGTATTACTGAATTACAGCGTACTTTCCTGTGAAAATTTTTGTAATTCACTCCTGAATGTCAAGATTATTACCCACTTACACGAGTTATAACTCAATTTTCTTAAAATATTGCAAGGAACAAATTTTGATTGAATCTGGAACAAGGGATAAATAAATAAAGCTGCAAATTAACTCGAGCATCATATCAGAAAAATCGCAAGTTTGCACGCAAACACAACTAAAATCCCCCCAAGATAGATAATACCCAAAGGATAATTTCAAGGGTACGTCTCTGTATATTATCATCAGTTGTCACGAAAGGCGTCGGTCTTTATTAGTATTACGACGCAGTGATGAGTTCGCAGGGGATGTTGTGGGTATCGAGTTGATTAGTCTTTTCCAGAATATGGATGTTTGCGGAACATATGAATGGCTTGGGGTTTACTTTTATGTGACACCATGGGAAAAATCCAACTCTTTAAATCATCTTCACAGAAAGAGTTGCCAATTTTTATCGCTGCTCGGGTGCTTACGGACAACACCAACGTCCGAAAATTTAGATACTTCACCCGCATTGTCATCGCCAACGACCTCTTATCTCTTACTGAAATGCTTTGGATGTGACAGCTTCGGAAAACATTTCTTGCTATCACATTTAACAAAGAATAAAGGATTTGTAATGTTAGCGTTTCCTGACGAACTCTATTACAAAATAATGATTGAGAAATCAATAGAAACAACTCGCATCCCAGATGTTGGGATTAACGGCCACATTTTAATTATAGCAACGCCTTTCGCTAATAAATTCTGCACAAAAATGATACTTTATCTTAAGTAGGCGTCACTTGAAAAACTTCACATATTAAGATTTTACAGCTGTAATTAAACCTACCTCAGGTAATTACATCACAAGTTTGAACAAAAAGCTTGTTGAATTATTTACAAAGCACTTGCGGAGTCAAAAGTGCCTTAAATATTAATTAGCAGAAAATCTCCTGATGAAATACGAGTTATACGGGTGCTTTATGCGTATCCCTTTTAAGAATTTAATGAATATACGACGTTTCAATTGCCCCTATTAAATTATTTACTCCCTTTTTTCTTTGTTCTAATTCTAACCCATTTAAATTTAAGAATATCGATTTAAAATTTACATCCGATTAAATAGTTTGCTTTTATTTGTTTTAATAAGAAGAAATGTACTTATGTGAAATAGAAAAGAAGCATCAACAAATCCCAAAGCTCCTCTTAAACAAAGCATAACAAAACAACTGGAAGCACAGCTCGGAACAAATTCGAATAAAAAAAATCTTTGAAAAGGGTGCATCCAAATTCAAACTACATGAAATTGGATTATTTCAGACCGGGTACTCTTTCCGTTTACTTTGTTTCATTTACTTCTTTCAGTTGGTAATCGTATTATATTTTACAAGGAGAGAATTTAAAGTTGTCGGATTTGCCGACAACGGGAAGTCATTTAATTCGTGACATTTTTACCACCGAATTGTTCATTTTACAATTTTAAATGCATTAACTAACTTCTAATCATATTTTTAAAAATTCAATTCTTGTAGGTGTTGCAGTTTTTCATTTTTAATTCAACTTCTCACTGAATTTAAAAAAATGTCAAGAAAATAAAAAAAGCAGCTAAAGAAACTAGTCGTGCAATTTTTACATTACGTCTAGGCCAATAACATAGTTTTAAAATGTACCCAAATAACAAGGAATAAAACAAAAGAGTCATTAAGCTCCCCCTGTATAACATGTCTACGAATGCAAACACAGAGGCAATGACAACTGCAGTAAACTCACTAAATAATGACTAGAATAAGAAATAGATACGGACAACATTGTACTTTTTCAAGATAGTGAAACTGAGTAATCTACAGAAATATAACGAAATTATTATATTGTTACAAAATTAACATTATCATGTAATTAATGCACAGAAAACTGAAATTACACAAAAAGAAATAAAAAATAAACTAAAAGTAAAAATACTATGCAGATTCTGGATCAGGTTTTTATGGGATTTTACACCGAGGTCAAGAACCTGTTTGATATTTGGTTTTGGTATTAATAGATAATGCTGTTCAATAATAAGATTTGCAATGTAGTGAATGATTCTTGAGGCAAACTAAGTGACTAACAAGTGGCGTAATGTAGCAGTTTTAATTAGCTTACTGATTTTATATTTGCTTAAGGTGAGGCTCCAAGATCTTTTTCCAATTATAAAAAATCGTGGGAACCTCCTGCTACGATATTTTTAGGGATGCCACCCATCTTTTTTATAAATCGGAAGGAAATTCAGTGTCGAAACACAAGTAATTTGCCTTAGTGTAGTTTGGAAAAAGAAGGTAAAACCAAACACCAAGCACAAGCACGATAAAGATATTTCCAAAGGCTTAGTACTTTCTCAATAAAATAAAAGATAAAACATATAGTTATGATATTTAATTATAATCGAATAAATCTACAAATGTTACACACCTAAATTAAGAAAAACAAAACATTCATATTATATTGTTTCAGTGGTGATGATTTATCTTAGTAATGCAAAATAATAACCCTCGCAGGCCTTCATAACAATATTAATAAGATTAAAAAAAATGTGAATAACGATGAGTCAAAACTGTTTAAAAACTGAACCAAAATATGATAAACATACAAAAATTATTACTCAAACTTTATTGATAAAATTTCAATAGACTCTCTGATCTCTTTAGAACAGAGATTTGTCAAAAAAATAAAGTGTAAAAACAATAACTATTACAAATAAATATACTTTATAGTGAAGGTCAAGGTCAAACAATAACCTTACCATAAGACAAAAAAACTGAATTTTATTGATGTTCAAATAAATTTTAATTTGATATTACACTACTTAAGTGATAAAATTCTAACTTAGAGACCAATAAATAAACAAGTCTTCATTCAAGTGAACTTTCAAATAATAAATACCTTTCTTTGTCTTGTCATATATTCTGTGTATCAGATAGCGACTATTTTGATTCTAAATTTTAAATTGAGATGGTCACCAGCCACGTAGAGGAATATTCCATAAACCAATTCTTCATAACAGATTAATAATTGAATTATAATCCAATTATAAAACATAGATCAAGATGACGACGACCACGCCTTTTAGATCATTTTCGCAGCGGAATTGCCGTCAATACAGTATAAATAGATAAACAGCGAGAAAACGATAATTGACGATATGGTAAAAAGAAGAGGCAATCCTATTGAAATAATCAAGGATTAGGCAAAATAAAGTGGATACAAAAATCGAATTTACCTGAAATTCAAATCGCTGAAGAAATGAAATTAACATGTACATACGTTTGGGATCTGCAGTTGAAAGGCTAGAGTGTGGTTAGGGTTCGCAATGCACCCGAAGGGCTTGTAAAGTAACGTATGCGCCGTCATTTCCACATAATACGCATTTTGATCACTAGATATTGCTAGGAGGACTAAATGGAAATATAATTATTTGCTTCAAAATAGAACAGCTGATTTCTAAAAAATATTTAGAAAAGAATTTTAGATAATCAAAAAAAATAATAAAAATAAGGAACTAATCAATAAAAATTCAACATGAGAAAATTATTGAAAATAAAACAAAAATAAAATTATTACAACGTAACAGCAACATCAAATCCGTATGTCCTGGTGCAAAAGTTGTCAGTGAGTTCCCCAAGAAAATAATTAAAAACTCAGCGCATAACGAGTGTGCATGATCGCACATACGTATCAGCCTTTGAAATCCTAAAATTCCCAAATGTGAGCTCGATAGAAATATGCTCCTTACCCTGGCCATGATACCAGTAGCTGCAGTAAGACGTCTGCCAAAATGTGTACTCGAACGAGACTAGTCTAGCTTTCTTGTCGAGTTTACTTCATAAAAGGAACGATTGCAAGGGACCAAACCTATTTCTTCGCACTTTTCCAAACAATATTGATCAATGATTGCAAATATAGCCATTGGTTCATTTGTACAATTAAGAACTTCTATCAATCTAAACCATTCCGTGCTAATTGAAATAAGTAATAATTTTGGCTTTATAAACTTTTGATGACAGTAAGATAACTTTAGTAATTTACACAATCTAAAGAATCATAAAGACGAAAAGTCCCCAAACTACCCAGATCTTGGGTACAGCTGCATTATCTGCATCCTAGGATGACAGTCACTGTACCGAAGATTTTCCATCGATTTTTAGGCACTACAACTTCTTACTGATCGATAAGTCTTCCTGTGTTTGAAAAGCTGAAAAAACAAAATATTTGGGTAATAGTTTGATTCAGCTACCCCTAGAATTAAAGTTATACAGAAAGACACTTGCGGAAGGCCTCTCCGATGCCAAACACTTAGAAAATTTTTAAAAAAACTTCGAAAATTGACGATCTTGACAGTTCACTAGCAAAACGACTGCCATGACATTATAATATTGCCGCTACGTTCCTGCTACTCTCCAACAGCGTACCAAAGACAGTACCACAACCCTATTTCCCTAAATCACCTGGAGAACATTGACCCTGCACAAGCATGGGTAAATTCATTCATTCAATTCGGCCTCCCGCAAAATTGGGGTGGAATTCATTTAAAAAATGAACGTTTAATTGCTTCTCACCTAACCATACTCTCGCCCCCAACAAGATTGGGGTGGAATTTTTATACGCCGGTCATGTTGCAGTAGGGGGTTGGTAGTGTGTGCAGCAGCTGATTTAGTTGCCAACTTCATTGTTTCTATACTGCAACATAACCTCAGATGTGCTTAAAAATCGTGTTTGTTTTTCGTTGGTTTCACCAAGATTGGATTAATTTTCTTTACTTCCGGCTTCCTAATTGTGTTCTGTAAGTAATTCTCTACCTGCTGATACCAAAAACTTGCTCTCAAAACGTCGTTTTCCTATATCGAACAATTACCAATATTTGTCTTTTGAGGTGAACAAAACTGATCGGCTGCTAACAGGTTAAGACTTCTAGATAAAACTACAGCTAAAGTCGAAGAAATCAAACTACTCTGTAGGAGTTCTGTTTTAACTTGCTAAGGAAAACGCTTGATGAAGAAAGAGAAGACCAAAATTCTAAATTGTTTTTCCAAACTAAGATTTTGTTGAACTGCGCCGAGGAAAACAACCAATGAAGGAAGAGAAGACAGAAACCGATGTTTCTTATTCACGATTGCTTTTTCCGAGCACAGAATTAGTTGAAATATGCTAAGGAAAAAAGACGATGAAGAAAGAGAAGACCAAAATTGATGATTCCCATCCGAAATTGTTTTTTCCAAGCTAAGAATTAGTACAACCATGTTAAGGAAAACATCCGAGAAAGGAAGACAAGACCAGATTAATGCTTCTGATTCTAAAGTGTTTTTCTCAAATAAGAAGTAGTTGAAATTACTAAAAAAAAACATCAAATGAAAGAAGAAAACGCCAATTCCGATTCGAAATTATTTTTCTCCAATTAAAAATTAGTTAAACTAAGGAAAACACCAATGAAGGAAGAGAAAACCTAAATCAATGTTTCTGATTCGAATTTGTTCTTTCCAAAACAAAAATCAGTCGACAATATTAAAATGTCATTTATGCACTACTTTTTGCTAAATATCAAACCAAATTGGAAACCAAAATCCTATCATACCAAATTAACAGCAGATGTTCAAAATGGCTATGGATGAGTAGAGATCTGCTACCCAACTCATATACTTACATAGTAAAGTCCAAAATATTCTACTTTTGATTAATCGAGATCTCAAAATTACACGACAGAAAGGAATTGCAAGATTATCACACTCAACAAAGAATAGGCCTTAAGCAATGACACTAGAACTAAGAATGAAATGAGTTTTTGTAATTAACCAAAGTATTCCTAAAAACTTAGCATACATGATTTCGATATAACTTGAACGACCTTTGGTAAAAACGAAGACCGACTAGGTCATTTCTGTCATTTCCCAACAAATGAAAAAATTAGAATGATGTAAAATATCAACGCCAATCATATTAAAAAAACCGTTATCCGATTGCTTGCTTCTACCCTTCTTAACACTCTATTTTGGTAACAGTTTTAAAGAAAGGAAAATTGATTGTTTTAGACTTTTTGAATTAAAACTTAAAAATAGATAAAATTAGTGAATTGGCCACTTAAAATTCTACAAGGTGCATTTTTATTAACGACGCGAATCGTGTTCAAGCTATGTGAAGATCCAAAAGTTACCTTCCATCTTCCATTGATATCATCAAACAACTAAGGCAGACCTTTTCGGTTCACGCTTGGTATTCTAAGCACGTTCAGATTAGCTAACAGTGGTACCATGATGATTTGGCGCTCTATAAGAGTAGAGCCTTACTTTATACAAAGATACCGTCGAACCCATATACTTAGCCTGAACATTAGTATCGTGCCAAGATAGTCCTTTCTGACTGGCGTTTTGAAAAAGGAGTATTATGACTGCATCATCTCGACCGAATAGCCTAGTTACTATTTGATCTAATCTTTGAAATTTTATTCTGAATCTTCTATTGTCGTTTTGGAAATACGAAGAAAAGTAATTACAACGGCCGTTTCTTCATTCTCTGTAGTTTATCTATATCTATATCTAGTCCAAGACAGTTGCAACTAATTCAAAATCGATTGGAAACAATTGATAATGACGAAAAGTAGTTCAACTGTTTTCAAAATTGCTTTAAACTGCTAGTGAAATTGCGTCTGAACTGGGCCGAACTGCTTTTTGCCTTACTGTATCGACTCTCGACTATAACGTCAATGGTGATTTCTACCTTTGGTAGGTTAGAACCAGTCACGTAATGCTAAGCGGAATTCACGACGTGTTTGGCCTGAGCTTGCGAGAAATATTCAGCGATTCATTTAGCTTTATCTTTGTTGCCGTAAGTAGGCACAAAGTATGCAATCTATTTATAAAATGGATTTGAGTCGATAACGTAGGAATTTGAGTAATAAGAGCTTATCCCATGATATTTTTTGTTAAGGAGAAGAGTGTGATTACAATCTGTAAATTACTGATTATATTCGTATCATAGAACGTTTTTGACTTCTTCTAGAACTGAGTAAGCCCGATGAAAATATGCTAACAACATAATCACTGAATAAAATAACAGAACTTTCAACTTCGATGAACATTTTAATTCACCTAGAACAGTAATCATCGTATTTATATATCGTATATTCCGAAACTTTTAATTTTTCGCTACAAACTTTTCAAGAATTCGAATCTCTAAAATCTTATACTATATGATTGTAAAAATAAAGCCTGAAAAGTTCCTTTTGCTTACGCAGCTTCCATTCTCCAAACTCGTAAGAAGGGTAACATGCAAGTCTTCTACTATCTCACCTTTTTTAATTTCGGAGAAAAGTTGACGTCGTAAGAAAAATGGCATAAAAATATTTCATCGGTTCCATTGACAGTCGATGGGTGGAATTGTTGTAGTGAAGTAGTGTCAAAGTACACACTAAAACCTGACATTGTCACCATAACTCATTCACTTCACGTTTTGAACGCTGAATTTTATGCACCCTTTACACGCCCCTTGCTCTTTTCATCGTAGATGTCAGGATTTAGCCGTGTTATGGTAGCACGTGCATCGACGTGTCATCAACCCTATCTTTGCTGGACCCCGCAAGCCTTAAATTGCACACCTCAAAATTAATAGGCAAAAGCCGCCGCCTGCCCTTAATAAATTGAGTTATCAATATACACGAATGAACAACATGCGGTTTATTTGGTGTTCCCCAGATATATATTCAACAGATGAAAGTACACGTTTTCATTGAAAACCGATGGATGGGGTTGTCGATGACTCATGAAAGGGAAATTTTATTGGTGGTGTTGAATTTGCTGCTGATGTAAGGAATGAATATTATGCGGTTTTCGGATTATTGGAAATAAAATATAAGAATATTCGAAGAGGGTATGCAACAAGATTACATTATTCACCGTGCCTTAAGTGATTTCAACCTAATTGAAATGCAATGCAACAAAAGCTACTTATTTTACGGAAAAAATTTACATATTTCGTCCTAAAATTAGAAGCACCGAAAAACTCTCAACTCGGCACATTTTGTTATTACAATGAAATTATGTTTTTACAACCCTTATACATTCTGGAAATTTAATACGAGAATGTGAAGTTTTATTTTTACGACCCTTTTTGCTGAAGCCAAACGTGTGCGTCTAATTCACAAATGTTCACACAAACTTTTTTTCCTCATTCAGTGTGTAATAATGAGAAGAACTAATTCAAACATCCGGAATTGTAAAAAAACAAATTGTGTTACCAATAGGAAGTATCTAAACGAACAGAAATAGTATATGTATCTTTTACGATTTCTAAAACTGAGCATACAGACGCAAACACATGAATTCGTTTTGGCCATAAAAGCAAATATTTACCGCAATTCAACGCTCCTAACAGACTTTTATGACGTTAAATTTGCATTTATGTTTGGGAACGTATTTGCATTAGCAATATGTGCGTATATCGGTAACATGAGGATGAAACATTGATATAGGCAACGGAAATACGCGTTTTCTGATATCATAAATCACCGTGTCCAGCTGGTTTCCATTTACCAACTTTTATGATCGCATTTTATAACTGATAGATATCGACTCATCTTTATTTTCGTTAGTTCACAAGCTGACGCCGCTCATTTTCAAGACTCCGACCGTCGTTGACAAAGAGAGGACACTCAGCCAAATGACGAACGTGTTGGGAATAAAACATTGAATCAAAAGGGAGTACTGTGGGGACAAGGCAAAAGGGCAACAACATCCCTCGCGAGACGTCTAGTCAAAGACCAGCCGCATTCTCTGCGGTCTTAAACTTGCAAATATGCCCCATCATGAATACTATTTAGTGACGAGCCACTGGACGTGGACAACTTATCACGAAGGGACAGGACACCGAAGGGTTTAGATGGTTTAATCAGGGACACAAATGCCACTGTATGCATATTTGACATTCCCCAAAGCTGAAAGAAATTAAGCTCTAAAGCTTCGTGGTCACACGAGGGTACGTGTTTGAATACTTCTAAAGCTCCCCCTAAGAATTTTTTGGTTTGTCAAACATTATAAGGCCTTTTAATCACATTTATAGTCAGGTTGAGCTATTTAATTACGTATTTTAGGCAAAAGATCTAACAAATGACGAAGTAACAATATATTTGAGAAGATTCTTTTTTTTTATTAGTTTTCTTCTTACTGACAACTTAAATTGCTTTTCCTGTCTCACAAAACTCGGTTGCTTCTTTAAATTATAAGAACGGACTCTAAAGATAAAAATACATTGAATATAAAAGGAAATATTTTTCCAATTACCTAATGCTACAAGAATATTCTCTTTTCAAATATTTTTCTAAACGGAAAAGCAACGGAAAGATGCGATACAATTCCAGAAAGCAGAATGAATTTTCAGCTACGGTATCAGTGTTGTTGGTAGCTCCATTTCAACAAGCATTTAGAGGCACTTTTATCAGCCCTTTTTGCAGAATATCTGCAGTAAGGTAGTTTTTTTTATTATTATGTTAACAATAGGTAAACGAGTTCAAACTAAAAATACAATATAATTGCTAGCAATCAACAAAGAATATTCTTCTGAAAGATTTCATATCTTTCTATACTATTTTTAAAGGTAAACTAAATACTTTCGGAATAAGAAATTGTAAATATATTTTTTTGTTGAGAGCTACTGGAGAAAACAATAGCTAAGTTTTTCATAAAAGAATCTAGAACTGAAAATAATTAAATTGTATTTCAACTACGATAAGAAATAGCTAATATCTCTTACAACCAGACAATTTAAAAAGGAAAAATTCAGTTTAATGTCTTTTCTAACCTTTCTACTTCACCAACAAAATTTGAATACCCTCCAGCGAATAAACAGAAAATAGACTTCGGTTACGATTGGAACCTTCGAATAGTGTCCATAACACAGAATGACAACTACTCAAGTTTTTTTCTATTTCAAAGCTCTTGCTGCTTTGCCTAAAAAAATAAACAAAGGAAATAAGTGCTTGACCTTTTTTATAATAGTATCAAGAGTGGAGAAACGTCCAAGGTTTTATACAAGGTGTCCTGTTTAACGTTCAACATCCAATTATTCGGAAACTATATTACAGATATTAGTTTGAAATTAGTACACCTAAAATTTTCTAACTACCTTATGGAGACGTCGAATGACATTTTTCTTTGGTAAACTCTAACAGTCAGTTATCATGGTGACATATGTCCAAAAAAAACAAGTCTTGTGATTTAAAAAAAACACCACTAATGCGTAACTCGTAAAACATCCGGTTTTTTGAAAGCAAATACCAAACGAGATTTCTGAAAATATCATGGTATTTGAGGTAAAAAAAGTGACACTGTGTCACATGCACAACATGTAATCCTGTAGACAGGAAAATAAAATTGGTTCCTAGTCTTTAGTTTTTGAATTTTTGTCCAAGTTTTGTATAAATAACAGAGTTATTAAAGAATTCGGATTAAGTGTGACGCTCTGTATGTGTTCAATTAGAAGAATTCCAGGTGCTGAAGTTTGCATATAAAAAATCGTCATGTATTGAGCTTTTCTACAGCAAATAGGACTCGAGCGGAGCTAAAACCCGTGAGATTCTGATTTTTCACATTTAATATACGACATAACCTCATTTTCGAATTCCTTTCAGTAAACAAAAAACATCTGAGAATGCAAAACCTCCACAACGAACTGCGTTTTGTGATTAAATTCGAGCAATAGTTTTAAAACAGTCTCAAATCTCGGCGGCCAAGACACGTGATCTTTAGTATCTGATGTAGAATCCAAATCTGAAGTCGAAATTTCAAAATTAAAAAACATCTGGGAATGCAAAGCATAACCACAACGAACTCATGTTCTGTTACTTTTTTCAAATTTTGGCGGCCATTTTAACCATGTTTCCGAGGTGATATAAAAAAACTAAAAGTATACGCGCTCTTATTTTTTTGATGTAGAATACGATTCTAAAGCAAAAAAGAATTTTGAGAATTTTTCCAATTTTGGCGACCATTTTGACCATCTTCCCAAAGAGATATCGAAAAACCAAGATACGTGGTCTTTAGTATCTGATGTAGAATTCAAATCTGAAGTCAAAATTTCAAAAGTCAAAAAAATGCAGGTAGACAGACAAACGGATAGACTTCGCAAATTCAGTAACGACTCCTATCGGAATTCGTTGAAAAGCTTATAAATTTTAAATAAAAGTCTTGGTGTTGTTCGTAAGTCTTCCTATGTTAGAATTTCTATGCTGTTAGTAATCTAAAATACGCAGCAGTAGATTTGCTAAAGGAATTTGTGTTGGGTCTCACAGTCGAAAGGATAAAAAGCGCCATGGAAGCGTGTATTGCAGGAACAAAATAGATACGGTGGCAGGACCACGAAGAGTTGAAATACGCAATTTTCGGCTAGAAAGTAACACAAGATCCTCTCTCCGTCCAAGAATACGTTTAAATTGCATTCGGATTTAACATTCGGAGGCGTACCTTGCATCCTAGGAAAAAGTGCGATAATCTTCACCTGGCATGCGAAGTAGCACTTACAGTTTGATATAAGTCGCCATTCAATACTATTTCGTTTGCATTGTGCCCATCAAACTTGTTCGATGTCAGCTTAGCTTGTATGATAACTTACCTCATCTTGAGCAAAATAACCAGTGTGTTTCTTTTCTGTCTTTCTTAATAGCGCATGGTCAGTTATTAAGATTATCGTCATTAAGATTGCTCCAAAAGTGTGCCGTACAGGGATAAGAAAAAAACGTTTTCAAACCAGAAGCTTAGCAGCGATAGTCTTCTGTTTTTTTTTCAAGATAATTTGCATCTTCCAAACGGACGATCATGTCGACTCCGGACTTTCAGTCCTAGAGAGGTGAGACTTTTATTGCTGAAAGTGGCTTTCAGGCATTCTTTTGTTATTTTGACATTTATCTGATGTATCTCAGGAAAGACTGGTCGTAGCGAGGTGACTTGTGATTGTAAGCGACGGTGAGAGAGTGACTTTTGGGCAATCCACGCAGCGCCAATCGTTTTTCCTTCTTTTTTGACAGATAATCCCATATGTATAGAACAGCTGATTGTTCGAGGTGAAACTTTGATTGTTGACAGTGTTGGAGTGGTTTTTAGACGATTAAGGCCACTGCCTGGCCTGTGTTGGTATTTAACTGTCCCAAGAAAATCGATCCGTGTTCAGAATTAGGTCTTAAGAAGGTTAATGGATAAATAAAAGTTTGCCGTGAAAAGGCTCAGCCCAATCTGTGTCTGAGTCTAGCTTTCTTAAGAAAGTTAATGGAAAACGAAATTCGACATTGGACCACTGCAAATGTCCCGTTAGAGGGTTTAGCTCGAGCCGTTTTCAAACAAAAGTGACTCTGACCGGCGGTCGCCGCTGGCGTTTACTCCAAGTTGGCTAAAAGAAGAGGATGATCTAGAAATGGCATAGCAGAGTTGTGACAGTTCTAATTAAAATTTAAATTGGAGTTACAAATCTTTAGAAGTTTAAAAATTTTTTACTCTTCCATATTTTTCTTGATTGTTACAATTCTTTGTTAAGAACGCTTAGTTGATCGTTTTTTGTTTGATACATGTCTGAATATGATTTTGATGTAGCCTTTCTTAATAAATATTGTATCTTAAAGTAAATTTTTACTGTGCAGGATTATAATTTACTCACGCGGCGATAGAGCTGTGTATGTTTTTTATGAGCCTTCTACGACTTATTTTAGTATCGTCTTAAGCTTGAGACAATAGTTAAGATAATACCACTTATAATATGGTCTATGTTGATGTGATGACGCCCAATCGTTGGCAGCATTGCATTGTGTGTCATACTAAGTTTATTTTCAGGAGATTCCAATGCCTGCGCAAATACCAACACAACAAAATGCCTAAAACTTAATTAATAGTATTCAACTGTTTATTTACACTCTTGCAATGATATTAATCAAAATTATGTTCAGAATTGGGTGAAGTATGCCACGGCTGACCAGAAGATGAACATTTCTGTACATTCTATAGCTTTCTGGAAAATTCCATGCATCACATAGTAAGTCATCTGTGACGTTACTAGTTATATTCGCAAATTTGTGACTTTCATGAAAGTAATCTTTCAAAGAGCGGTAGCATGTTAAAATCCATATGAGATATTGATTTTCAAAATATTGCATTTAGAAGTTCGAAAACGGAATATTTAATCCAGAAAATCGACTTACTTGATATCGTCTGTAATGTACATCTGATAACTGTAGAATGATTAGAATAATCTTTAAACATCCTATGAAATCTTTTTCTTTTTTAATTAAATGAGGCAGCACATAAACCAAAAAGGCAATATCTAAGAAGATTAATAAAAATTCCTGTCAGTATAAAATACTTTCCTGAAATGGAAATTACAAGCTTTCTCTGATTTCACGGAATATCGCTGCTGAGGAATCCTCATAATTCTCTAACAATGCATAACAGACTGAAATTTAAAATCGGAAATCTTTTTTTATTTCGGGTCAGAGATTAGAGAGAAAATCAGTTTTTAATTTAATACTGCACTCAGGCAAATAAATGTAAATTCTAAATAAAAAAAATACATCGTAAGTAATATTAAAAGGTTTGCAATTTTCTTAAAGAAAAGATTCCAATAAAATAAAATGACAGGATCGTCTCAAAATGTGAAACGCATGGTTTATAAGAAGTGACGTTGAAAATTTCCCCAGGTGCCACCGAATTCACTTCTTATAAACGAGGATGTCTTTACGTTATTCTATTAATGTTTGATGAGCGTTTTTCCGGAGAAAAGGGAAACAATGAATTATATATAATTCTTAGCGACTTGTTTTTGTCCTCATTTTACACATTTACCAATGGAAATTAATCATTAATAATTCGCTTCGCTATATAATAAATGAATCGGAATAATTGAGGTTGTCCCCAAATTAAGGTTTAAATGAATTATAAAGCAGAAAAAAAGAAAGAAAGTTACTTTTTTCTAAATAGAATTTCTTATGCAATATAAAAGCATCGCATCATTTTTAAGAAAGTTTCATATATAAAGCAATATAAATATTTGTATTATTTACTTCCCCCATCTAGGGTGTTGAAATACAACCCCTGGATATTTTAAAATGAAATTTTATTTCCTCGCACGACGCAAGACACCTCTTTGTATGTTAATATTCCCTCATACTCTAAATACGTGACAGGGCGACTTGAAAAGTAAATTTATGAATGCGTCTCGTTTGAGAAAGTAAATAAATAAAAAATAGAAAACACTTCATTTTTTATCTTAAAAAAAACTAAATTAAATATACCGTCATGATAATAAATGGTTAAAAAGGAAACAGGAAAAGTCATTATCCGCCGAAAATAAATTACTTAACTCAACCCCCATATTTTAACTAAGGTGTTTATATGTTTATGAGAACAGACTTTACAAGTCTTCGTTAACTATACTTTACTGCGTCTCTTTTTATACTTTAATTTGGTAACCCCCCCTAGTGCAAATTATCTACTATAAATACTGAAACCCTCTAGGATAACATGAAAAATAACACCTGTTACAGCTTAAACAAAAACAGAAATATATGGCCCAAACTTCCTTTTAAAATTTTGAAGGGGAAGTCTACTTTCAACCTAAATGTAAATTACGTCCGAACTGTGTATAGTATAACATATTGCAGCCGGAGGGTATGTTTGCATTAACACCTTACATCGTGGCTTACGTGGATGTTATATCAGTCTGCTATAACTTTCTGCTACGTTAATTCCATTCGGATAAAAGGTTCAAGTTCTAACTGATGTTTTCTAATAGGTATATTACAATAAGAATAATCCCTAAAATATTATTTTTAAATTTCCAAGTAGTAATTACAGTATGAGTACATATTGTGATACAATAGATAATGTTTATTGAAAGTTTATCATTTTTTTTCTTTTAATGTCAAATAATTGTGATTCAAGGTTACAATGTGATTATTTTATGCAACTTGGATGATCGATAATAATGACACCATGATCAACACGTGACAACCTCAATCAAACTGACAGTTAAATTTTTTTAAACAATTTTACATTTATTTTTGTTACTTGAAGGAAAATAAAATTTAACTTATTTTTTTACCATCTTTTTTTATTCTCTTTTACCTTCACTTCACCACAACCCGGTAACTTTGACAGTTCCTGTTCCTTTTTCCACAGACCTCCTTGCTTCAATACGTCGTTTGCCGAATCGATCTCTCTCTGTTAATGACGACTTCACCTTCTTCACTACGTCACTGTTTGGTCCACTGGTTGCTTAAAGTCCGCACCAAACATTTTGACAACATATATCAAAGATTCCATCATTCCTCCACACAATAAAAATGTATTAGAAGGTAAGTAAATTAAATATTAATTCTTTAAATATGTTAGATCGTTTTATTATTGTGAAATGCTTCTTTCTTTCAGGACCGAATTTGTTTGTATGTCAATGAAGAAAATAGAACTAGAAACTGATAGTGACTATTGACAAAATAATATTGTTATTTGTATTAAAGTTTATAGTCTTGGCATATAATACAGTTTTTCTTTTTCTTTTAATTTTTATTTTAAGATCACAAATTGTCTAAAATAATTAACACTCACATTAACTTTCTGACTCTTATTTCTTGTTACCCTGCTCGGATAACCAACTTATTCTTCTTTCTATTCACTGCTACTTCTTTATTTCTTTGTTTAACTCTTTTAAATAACATCTATAAATTCGAATTCAATTCTTCAAAATTTTCATTAATGACAATAACTTTAACTCAATATACAATTCTACTATCAAAAAAAATTCTTATAAACAAATTTCAATTCAAAGATTTTTTTTTATCAACAACTTATCAACAAATTCTACTGTTTTTTTTACATAAACTCCTTATCAATTTTTATCAATAAACAACTATCATTTAATCATATCATTTAACTAATCTAGAATATTCATTTTCTTAACTTATTTACAAATCGTAACTTATATACTATATAATACATTTCCAAATATTTAAAATGTTCAATTTAATTGTTTGATTCTTTAAAATTGAATTTAGTGAAGATAATTGTCATTATTACTTTTTCTTATTTGGGCATCGCTTTCGATTTTTGAATATCATCACAATATTCACAAATAAGCGGTTTACAAATAACAATCGGAAAGCTAATGCTAAATCTTCTAAAATACCATAGATTTTATAATTTATCAGCAAGCTAATACTCTTAATAATAATCAAATTATTTAGATTATTAAACCGGTAACAACTTACCTTCAGAATTTTTGCCCGCGTGCATGAAAATCCTGTTTGAAATAGTGAGATCTGTCAACGTGCGTCTTGGGAAAATAAAGTTGTAGGTGGCTAATGTCCGTCTTTTCAAACAGAATGTGCCGACAAGCATATTTCACATTTCAGCACAGTTACGATAATTAGTATGAAATAAAGGGTCAACACACTCGCATTACTTGTTAAAACAATACTCTGTCGCTCTCTAATAACCTTAATATTTTTAAGGCCACCTTAGTAAAGTAATATCTACGAAGACCCTAATGCCAGAGATGGGCAACAAAACAGTTTGACGTTTGTTTGTTTTATGGCTGAGATTTCGGGTCGCGGTTGGATCTATGGTTTCAACTACTACGGCCGTTTTTCATCGTCTACTAGAATTTGGCCAAACCCAAAATTACTCCAAACCGTGGTAGAAATCTTTAACGTCTAACTTGTCGTAGTTACACTGGATTCAATGTTCATCTCTCTTGGACGGTGGCATCCTTTTACAGATCTTTTTTGCACAACAAATCTCGGATTTCGATCGGGATCGAATACGTGACTTTTGGGTTGATAATCAGATGCTTAACTATCAGACTCCAAAATAGTTTAAAATATTTAAAATTGAAAAAATTCTAACTTTGCTCGACTCTTATCCATTTTATTACATACGAACTCCGATCTTTGTTAAGACAGTTTTTAAAATAATTACTGCCACTGTCAAAATGCCTAATAACAAAAATTATGAAAGATGTGCTTTGTCTTCGTTGCTCTTACATAATTATATCACTGTCATTATCTAACCAAACAAAGGCGGTCTTAACTATTTTTATAAAATTCTGGGTAATAGGTACTATTGGAATTTTTCCTGACACCGCTGTGCTACTTCCTATTTGACAACGAATTTTAATTATGGTCATTCGCTATTAGTCGGTGATGCTCTACTGTTTATGTTCGAAAATTTGTCTGATACCGTCATGTTAATTAGATGATCCTATGGCCGATCTTAACGATCAGAATTTGTATATAAAACTGTTTAAATAATAACTTTATCGCTTTTTGAGTTTGATTCAATCATTTGTCATCTTCCTTAAAATCCATTAAAAATCAGATCAATTTCAGTGATAGATTAGGTTTGACAGGATTATCCTGCTGTTAACGATAAGTTTACTTCAAGATATTAAATTAAAGGATAATACTTTACGCAACTGCACTTGTTAATTAAGTTGCTACGTGGTAACAGATTTATTTCGAAACGTTTTGTATAATCTCGAATTCGAAGAACCTTGTTTTTGTTTAGTTTTCAATAATTTCTTCACGTGGGATTTTTATTGATTAATTCCTTATTTTTATTATTTTTTTTGTATTATCTAAAAATTCCTTTTTTATATGTAATATGTTTCGAAATTAGCTGTTCCCTTTTTAAGTAAATAATTATATTTCCATTCAGTCCTCCTAGTGATATCTAGTGATTAAAATTTGTATTATATGGGAATGACGGCGCATGCGTTACTTTGCAAGCCCTTCGAGTGCTGCATCATTTAACCCTTTCTTTCTAATCAAGTTCTCGCTGTAAGTTAGACGTTCTTTGTGCCGCGTCAATTGGAACTTCAGGTAAATCAGCCTTTGCATTCCTTTTATTTTGTCTAATCCTCGATTATTTCTATAGGATTGTCTTCTTTTTCCCTTTTATCGTATCGCAAACTATCGTTTTCCTGCCTTTTATTTATTCATTACCTTCTGGATTAAATTCCGTTGTTAAGACCACTGCAAGGGCGTAGCTGTCGCCATTTTGATCTACAAAGTTTCAAAGGGCTTCATAAACCAAATCAATCGGTTATGACACAAGAGATTATGGAACATCCTTTTACATTTGCTGGATAATCACCCTGACTGGCAAAATTTAGAATTAAAGTAGTCAACATTTCGTACACAGAATATATGACAAGACAAAGGGAGGTATTTATTTAATTAAAATGTACTTGGATGAATACTTGTTTATTTATGACCTAAGCTAGAATTTTATCTTTTAAGTTTGTATACTATCAAATCAAAAATTTTCCTGAATATTAATAGAATTCAGTTCTTTTATCTTATAGCAAGGTTACAGTCTGACCTTGATCTTCGTTATAAAGCAAGTTTTTATTAGTAATAATCATTGTCTTTTTTACATTTTGTTTCTCTGGATAAGCCTCTATATTAATAAGATTAGAAACTTTATTCGACTTTAATCAATACAGTTAACTAATATTTTTTTTATATATATATTTACCATAATCTGATACAGTTTCTAAAAATATTTAATTTATCGTTATTTAATTTTTTTAAGACAGTAATATTGTTATGAAGGCCTTCAAGGGTTATCATTTCCTATTATTAAAATAATTATTATCATTGCCTATTATTTTACTTTTATTTGAAAAGGATCTTGAGTCGTCACCTTAAGCCAACCAAAAAAATCTGAAAGCTTAAAACTGCTACAAAGTAGTTCAAATTGATTTTTTTTACATAATATTTCAGTAAACTGTGCATTCCAATAATGTAGAGAGCTTTGTTTAAACGATTTTTTCAGTCATTTTTTGATTTAGTATCAATTGATAATCATGAAAAGTCAGTTAAATATTTTGCAATCACTAAATTATTAGACAGTTTGACCAATATGATTTCTATTTGAATTAATTATTGGAAATTTGTTAAAACAGTGCACATCTGTGTTTATATCATGCCATCTCCACATTTTTGTGTTTTTGTTTGTTTTGACTCAATTCTTACTTTGTAAATAAACGACCTTTATGTTCGGAGGTTTTTGTTATTGTTGTAAGAACTATGAGTTGGTTTCAGATATTTGATGGATCGAAATAAGTCCTAATCACCAAGAAAAAAATAATTTAGTTTATTTATATTATTTTTTTGCAAAGACCAAAAATATTTTTCTTTATGGCTACTTGGTTTGTCACTAAATCTTCGAGTAGCAACGTGACGTCAGTGACTGGTACTCAACATAGACAAAATTAATAATTTTTTATATTTGGGCTAAATTGTTTTATTATTTCTGTAAGGGCTAAAATATTAATTAGCAGGGACTCAGTGCAGAGTCACCTTCAGAACTTATGAGACAACTATGAGAGGACGCAGCCATAGCTTTCTGAACGAGCTTAATGGAAGGCAAAAAGCAAGTGGCCTGGGAGAGGACGTGGCCAGCGTATTTAGGTCAACGAAGGGCAAAACCTGACATGGGCCATCTGAGATGATAAGTTGAATGGCACAGCCCAATATGCGTTAGCTCCTTTAAAATGATTAATGGAGGATGTAGCTCGACCCATTCTGAAACAATAGTTACTTCGATGGGTGGTAAAAGAGTTTGGTAGAGAGCACAACGTTTGAGTGTTGTTTTAGACATAGACTCTCGGAAATTCTATGTATGAATGATACTAAAGAAAACCCATGGGCTGCGTCCTCCATTAAGCATTTGAGAGATCCAAATACAAACAAGCATCGGGCTGTGCCATTCAATGCTTTGCCCTCCATTAATCTTCTAAGAAAAGTCAATACAAACGCGGGTCGGATGCGCCTTGAGGCAGTCCTATTACTTGTTTGCTAAAGTAACAAAATAAAGTTAACTATAACTAGGCATTGTTTTATATGCAAGTGTGACCATTAAATTTTAATTAGTCGTAATCAAGGATGACACCATGTGACTCGATGTACTTCTCGAGTCTCTGTTTCTGGTTTTATTTTGTAGACAGTAATGCTACTTTTGGAATGGGTGATGCACATGGGGTTAAATTACTGTTGTAATATTTTACTATAACTTTGAAACTATTGGTTATGTTTGTATTGTAAGCAGAAGTGGGCTAATACCAGAGAGGCTTTACTATTGAGCAAAAACCGGCAAATCACTCTGTATTTAAGTCGACAGATTAAGAAGTACTAATATAGTTTGTAATCCTAAAGTACTCTAGGTTTATCTTCAATCACGTTGTAATCTCGACATATGTTCAGAATTTTGATTTGGCATGTATTCTTCAAAGGTTTTTCTCTAGTTTCAATGATAATAATAATAATTGGACAACAGCTGCAGATATCTAATTTCACATTCAATTTCTTACAAAGTTCCCTTTATTGCGAAATTCATATTTTCTACTATCTCAAAATACATCATCTGTCCTCACTCCGCCATCTTATTGGCTTTTAACGCTAGTTAGGCCTATTCAATTCCTTTGTGTTAATTTGGATAATCTCGGCAGAAAGGGCCCTTTATTAGCAAACTAACTATAACGGTGGAATTATCTGATACCTTCCCTCAAGCAGATCTAATAGCTTTGCTCTAATTAATACTAACAATATTTAAGATTAGTAATAAAGCAGGCATCGAACGAGACATAATTTTAGAAATAAGCATCGACACCTTTTTTAAATCATCATTACAAGTTAGAAAATAGAAAGTAAAATTAACAATTAATTACTTTTAAAGCTGGTTCCCATATAAAATGATAAATACAAGTCGCTTCACAATGCAACAAATGAACAATAAACTACAATTTAAGCAGAGACTTTCACCACATTTCAGAACAAATTCAGAATTTTATATCAGCATTAAAAACTTTCCTCTCCTAATCAAGAAAGTTGAGAGTAATCCTTTTAACCCAAAATGGTCAAAATAATTTGTATGCAGCACCACACTTTTAGCAGAAAAGCCACGTTGGGACTTATCCACGGTGCGCGTACACACACTACATTGCAATGTAGCAACATGCACAAAACCTCCTTACCCCTAAACCCCACAGCCACACCTAAAACTTAAGTTATGCAATTGCAACGCCAGGCACACATATTTTGATTTAAGCTTAAAATACATGCATATTCATGAGAAACCCATTTGCGGTCTGCTCTTCAGGAAAGATAAGGTGTTAGCTGTGACGTATTATTCATATTTTACAGCATCCGGCGTGAAAATTCGTTTACAAGAGTGTGAAATGGAAATTTTGTTAGGTCGGAGGGGGTTTTCCAATTAGTTTCAACGAGGTCACAACATATTTTTAGTAGGATGAAAGAATCGCCCTCGGGCGAATTGCAGCTACCGATACTCTCTAATTAACTTTTTTTTTGCTATCGATGTTTTGCATTTATTGTAAAAAAGGGCGTGAGAGTTTAAAATGTCTCCATCGGAATTTATTTAATATGGGAAAAAGTGGAAATTTCGGAACTTCCTCCATTTCGACACTTTTACAATAAATTGCTTGGAAATTTCAGATGTTTAAAAATCTGAAACAGGAAATTGATTTCAAAATGCACTTTAACGATAAATTCCGTACATTTTGACCTTGTGCTGTGAAAACTGTTTATGTATATTCTGTTTCTTTGATACATACTTTTCTCGTAGAGATGAATCACAAAAAGGTTTCATTTCGTGTAAAGTAAAAACAGAATTTTGCCAATATCAATACCAATACGATTTCAAAGAGTTCTGCATTTTACAAGTAGGTCTTAAATCAGGCACTATTGATATAAAGGTATTTCAAAGGAAAATGTTACAGGTATACTATACTATGTACTTTAAAATATAAATTCGCAACAGCTTTTAAAAGAATTGGATTTCAAGTACGTAGGAGATGAAGCTCTCTCTTAAAAAAATTTCATCATAAGAGAAACTCTAAACCAGACAAACAACCAGCTCTTAAATAAACGCCAAATATTATTTAACAGTATTATCAAGTTTAAATTTAAACCAAAAAAAATCTCATTTGTAACTTTTATTTCGAAACGCTCTGTGTATATTGTAATCATTCAGGTGTTTTAATGCAATGGAGTATTATCAGCTACAAAGCAATAAATTCGGAGAAAATACGGTTTTCTGAGATAACGTTTTAGAGGATACTCTGCTAATAATTACTGCATGCATCCTGCCTGTGAAAATCTTTATTTCCCGCCAGAATTAGGTAATTCCCCTGGGTCCTGCACTAAAGAGAGGGCTATTAATTTCTGGGGCTTAACTATTATATAAGAATTTTTCCCATTTCCGTTCTATTTTGTTCGAGATAATTGTTTTTCTGAGAATTAATTCATTAGAGATTTGAGACGAAAACATTCAAAATTTATGTTAAATCAATTAAATAATTATATCTATGTAGAATGAAATAATAAAACATTTTCAGATATGAATTTCCATAATCTAGTTTCAAACTAGTACTAAATACGATCTGCAATCATATCTGGTTTTTATTTTGCTCTTGTCCTAACATATGGGGCATATTTCACGAATAGTTCAAAACTGTCCAAAACATTTCAAAAATAAAACTGCTTTTGGATTCAAGTATCAGAACCCTCAAACAAAAACCTTTTAATTTATAAATAAATTAGGTTATGTAAGACAAATCGAATGCGAAAAACCCTGTGATCACCTTTCCTATTTTGTACAATTATTTAGCTTTAACTTTAAAGTTGTCTTGCAGTAATTTCCTCTTTTTCTTTTAATGGTCTCATTGTTTCATTTCGTTATTAAAGTTTGTCTTCGATCTATCTGAATCACAATCGTAATCCATGTTGGATTGCGAGTTTTTCACAAATAGCGCTCAATACCATATCCAAAGCATCTTGAACATTACTTAGATGTGTCTACAACTATAAGAGGGTCGTTACAGTCCACTATTCAACGACTTACCTCTAGTAAAAATGAGCTAACAATGAGTAAATACTCCATCTACTCAATTTTCTACCCACATCACAATTTTATTTCATCAAGTATTGAATTAAAAGAAATCACATATTGTGTTACTGTTGTAGAAAGATTGACTTATCTTCATTGCTTCAGCTACGAAAACGTCGCTCAGAGGAACTGACTGGATTTAGATTTGTCTTCGCCGACTTTAACAGATAAATGGTAAGACATGAATCCGAAAAAAAGTAAATTTTGATATAGTTAATCATTTCTTGCACCAATAACAAGCCTGTAGATGCAAACTAATGAATGGTCAATTCTAGGTCTACTAGATTTTAAAAGCAATCGTGTTGATAGAGCTCTTGGTAAGGCAAGCTTGTATTGATTTGATTTAAACTTTTACATGTAAGCACAAAAATAGCAGTGAGAAATATTGTTGATGAATAGTTGTTTCCCCCCCCTCTCTCTCACACCATATCAGTTACCATCTAGTATTCTAAAACCAACTCAAACTTGAGCATTGAAGGAATTGGCTCTCAACAACTTCTACTAATAGCACTGTGGTAATTCCAGTATAAACCTTGAAGTCACCTCATAGCCTCAAGGTCTCAAATACAAGTGATTCTAGTAGAACTAGAGTGAGACGCCATATATCTTACTGTATTGAGCAAAACGACGAGTCCTTAAGAAAAGCACAAACGAAAACCTGAACAAAAAAACTTTGAAAGAGAAAAGTACGGACAAAAAGCTTTGAAACTGAAACATTAATTACAGTTCTTCATTATTTCTATGAGTGCCAAACGGGCAGACAAAAGCGATTGTCCGTAGATTAGCTTCATGATGATTATAGAGAAAAAAGAATAAAAAGAAAATCTGGAAAAGATTATGGAAGAGGCACATGCATATGCATCTAGAATAAAACGCACAGGATTGTGTGCGATCTTGCGACAAGGCAGCTAAACGATAATAAATGAGAGAAAAGAGAGAGAAAAAGTATTGAAGATTCGACGGCACAACAGGATTACAAAACGAAGAATCAAGGGAATTCAAAACAAAAATGTTGTTGAAGCAAAGATATGTACTGAGCTCCTTATTGTTTTTTATATTACTGAATGAAGTACTAAAACAGAATAGAACAAAAATGCAAACTAGGAAGTTAGAAGATGAAGCGAACCGAATAGAGCTGCTACTCATAGAGAAAACAAAAAACTTGAATGTCATAAACCAGAAAATAAAGAAAATCAATAAACACAAAGAAGGGGAAACACCTTAAGGGAAAAAGAAATAGAACAAGCTGGCTATTTTAAATATACTGTCTCGAGACAGCGATAGGAGAAATCTTGAAAATTGCGTAAGGAGTCAAGTGAAAAAATGGAAAAGGTTGAGAGGTTATTGAACACCATTTCTAGGAAAAGAGCTAGAACGGAAGCAGTAAAAAGAACTAATATATGGGACTATGCCATGGACGCCTAAATACGTCAGAAATCAGACTTCTAGAAAATTGAATGTAGAAAGGAGAGGCAGAATCCAAGCATAGACAGCAAGAAGACCAATAGAAGAAGTTATAAGACAAATATATACAAGGAATGTCGAAACAAAGATTACCAAGAAAATCTTTTGAAGTCAGCAGGGAAAACACAGAAGAGGAAGAGGGAAGGAAAAATGATTAAAAAACGCAATAATATATAAAGGCATAGAATGGGATCGAATAACATCCAGCTCAAAACAGTGACAAAAAATTGAAAGAGAAACACAAAAGAGCTCAGCTCATCTTCTCAATAGCCTTACACTTCACGGTAGAAAAACTTGAGATGAAACATTCAACACAAGATCCATTTGAGGAGGGCAGCAGATAGACAATAAACAACACAGTTCATTTAGTTTGGTTCGTCTTCCTAATATGGACAGTTTGGTGTAAACCATTCTAAACATGTAATCTCAGTTATCTGTACATGTCCTTAAAGCAATTACTGTACTATCCAGCCGTTTCAAACTAGAGCGTCCAGAAGATGTTCCACCAAGATACAGATGAGAAAGTCTGAAGTTGTTTTTGAAAATAGAAGAATTCGGGAAAATGAGCATTTGAAAGACTCAAGCAGCAAAAGCTCGAGATCAAGACTATAGACTTTAGTTTGATACAAGCGCAAGGAAATTAAGTAGTACACGTATACTACCTTGATGCATAGCATCTCTATTTTAATGTTACTGTTATGGTGCCGCCTAAAAGAATCAAATTGAATCAAATTGCTTCTTACATTTCCCCTTCGTCGCCAGTATCTTTTGGGACACAAAACTTTATGAGCATAATCGCATGATAAGGCAAAAAATTTTAAAGGCTTCTATCTTTCTGGCAAAGGTAGAACTGCTCAGTTCTGTCAAGCAACTCAGCGAAACTAGTCAAATACTCTGACCCAACAAAATGAGAAAGTTTAAAGTAACTGAAGCTTTTTCTGTTCTTTACGGCATTATCTATTATGTGATGTGTATGGAAGTCAAAAACCTTTTCACAGAACGCACAAGTACTCGGTTTATATTTTTGTTTTCGTTTATCTGTCTATATCTAGATAAAGAAAAGAACGCGCAGTCTGCAAGAACTCTAGATCGGTAATACTTGTCAGAACTGTTAGATTTTTTTATGCGAGTTCTAGATGCAAATAAACAAATTTACAAGTCTTTTTGAAATCAAAGATAAACCTACATTGCTCAGAATTCCAGATTTAACAAATCACCAGTCGCTACTGAAATTACTTCTTTAAATGTTAGTTAGGGTAGCGTAAAAAATTATTATTACCTGTTACTCTTCTTATTTGCAGCAAAATTATGGCGTAAAGGTAGATGATAAACAAAACGTGGTTGCCAATAAGTACGTGCCACCCAAAACAAGATTGGTTGCTCAATTTCAATTAACGTTTATTCATACAACTTATTTATTGGAAGAATTCAATAATTTTTAATTTCAGACGCGCTAGAATCTCAATTTATCAATACTTCTAGAATGCATCCCAATAACGTTAATCACCAATTGCATTTGCTAGGCTGCTACCTTTTCATGACAACCGTGATGCATATTGCTTCTCTTGGAGCATGCTGACTTCAGTAGGCACTCCAGTCTGTTCTTTTCAGTCTCATTATAGATTATGCGACCTTGAAATTTATATTACTAATGGAGCGAAGGAAAATAGGACTTTAGACAGTTTTTGTAGCTTGTAGAAATATTTAATAAATTCCAATAATTCTAAACATGTGCCTCCATAAGATAGTAAACTAAAAACATTAATATTAGCGGTTGCAATCTTTTTCTTACGTTAACATCAAATCTAGGATTACGCTGTATATGCAAATTATAAAAGCTTTCCAACCCTAATTATTTATTGCTATTAGCACTAATAGCCTTTTAAACTAAAAACTTTTTGGAGACCCTGGATAAACTTTTAAATTTAAGCCCACTAATCCCTTAACAAGCACACACGCCTTAATAAGCATAAAACTGTGCCAAGCTTCACGGACATTTCCAGTAAAACTAATAATTAGTACCTGCAAAGAAGCTTAACCCTTTACTGTAACGAAGTTAAATCCCACTTTGCTAGATCTTAAATACGCCCTATTTTAGAAAATAGTACAAATCCAAAAGCTTCCTAAATACGGACTATTTCCGGGGGTGCGAACGCCACAAGCGAGGATAAGAGTGGTTATATGAACGGTTCCCGTTCGGTCTAGTGGTACGAACAAGTTGATTAGCCCTCAGGGCTTCGCAATATTTACCGCCCCTACCCTTTATGACCGGCCACACATACACACACTCACACACACCCACATACGCTTAGGCTATTAATACTAAAACCCGAAGGGTTCAAACTATGGAGATTGCTTCCATAATTTTAAAATTGGCTATGCGATTTGATATTAATGCATAATAAACTTGTTTTGTTTCGACATTAAGTACCCTTATTAAATTATGTCATATTTTACTTTTTATTTATGATTGAGTCAACTTCAAGGCAGACCGTTACCTAAAAAATTGGGAACTTTCGTTTTCAGTTAAAACTTTCTTAGAACAGTCGACGCCGTTTCAAGAACACGTACGATAAGTTTGTGATCTAAAGTTGAACCACATGTTGCCAACTACAAGCAGATAAATTTCTTCTTCTCCGATGTTTAATATATAACGGCATCTTTCTTTTGTATAAAGTTTCAATGTTGGACAATAATTCAGAAAGACGAATCGATTCATAACCAATCCCCTGGAAATGGAACGAGTGTCTGAATAGGCCGAGATTTTCGGGATGATCAAGTTTGAAAGTCCTCGATAATTAAATGTAAATATTATTTTAAAGATTTATATATAAATGAAAAACTTATTCACGTTTCATTTTATGCAGCAGATCAGTAAGTCAGTAAATATACTGGTATTGTCCAAGTTTTGATGTTTCTAGGTTTGTAATACGATAATAGTATGAAACATAGCTCTATAACTCTTCTTAGATTTAAATTTAAGATTCTCTAAGGCATCATAAAAAGAATGCAAATTATAACGTGTTTCCGAAACGCTTTGGGAGAGAATAAAATCGAGAATGATGAGACTTACCCTACTATTGGTGAATAATAGCCAACATGTCAAGAAGAGAAACTTTAGTACACAGAAAAAGCATCAAATCTAAAGCGCCAACCTCTGGGCTGAAAATTAACGTATTTAAGACAGTATGGGGTGAAGATTAAGAGAGATCAGTAAAGTAAGGCAAATTATATGTAGAGTCTAGTCCAAAACATCATTATTCAACTTCAGATCAGCAAAATGTTTTTTTCACCCTTTGCTTATTTCTTATCAGTCGAACTCTAAAACTATGAATATGCCGACACGGCTATTTGAAGAAAAGAAGGAATTCTTGATATTTTAAAATTTTTAATCGTTAAATTAAAGAAATCAAAATCAGATTACTTTAAAAAGGAATTGACTAAATTGAGATTATTGTAATTAAATAAAAATGGAAATGGATAAAAAATGTCACAAATAATTTCATAATACGTAAGCGTGGTAAGCTATTGTTTTAGAACCTCTGTGTTTAGGGTATTAAAATTTTACTAGAAATAGATAAGCCTAACTGTATGTGTGTGGTCCGTTTTTATAAAGATATTTAGTAGGGTTACTCGAAATTTTCATCCTCAATTACGAACATAATTGAGAAAATTATACCACGGAGGGCTTTGTAATAATTATGAATGCCACCCTATCCACTATATCCTAGAATTTAGATGCGTTCGAATTTTAGAAAACAATTTTAAACTTTGTTTGCGTCCACCTCAACATCCCTAACGTTATAAAAATTTGGGTCATTAAAATTACATCAATTTGTACACATCATGCAAGTATGTGTGTTAGTAAAAATTACGTACTAATAATTAATGATTAATTATTTTTTAACGTTTCACCAGAATGGGTTATGAAACGATTGCTTTCGGATTTTTTTAAAGTCATTTGTCATCTGTCGTAATTGAGCATAGCTGATTGCTGATTATAAGTATTAACAATAGCAGCGAAAGGGTTCGTCGACTTTTTTTTTAATGAAAAATTACTCCTCCTCTATGAAAGTTCTTAAAAATAATGTTTATACACTTTCTACTAAATCTGAGTTTATTACTTAGAAGGGAGTTTCACTTTTCCAAGAGTAAAATTAAAAGCGACATTTTAAGGGATTCAATTTAGGCTATATTTGCTTAACAAAAAAAATTGGTCGCTTTTATGAAATTTCACCCCTCAACTCTACTTAGTTTAATGTAAAAATAATTAGATCTTGTGCAGTGGGAAAGTTTTAAGTGCAGGGGGTTGATGCTTGTCTGGATTTCTTGTCCGTCCTTCCGCTTATATTACAATGACAATATAATGAGAACGTGTTATCAACACAGACTCTACTTTTAAACTGAAAACTGTTGCGATAAGCCGGAAAAGTTGTTGAATAAATTTTTTACTTTATGTTTTAAATGTTTCCGCATATTTTGTTAAAAATTCTTGGACAATTTAAGTATGGCAATGAAAAGAGAGACGGATTAAGTAATCTTGGTACTTACTCAAATTTTCATCTATGGGCGATTTGTTGCTAAGCTTGATTACTATCTAAAATTTTTTCCCATATTGTGATTATTTCGAAAAGTTCGTTATTTAGAACGACATATGTCAACACAAACTAAATTATCGTCATGTGAACAAAATAATAATGGTTTTCGTAAAAAATAATTGATTAAGGGTAGATTATTTCTGATACCAGTAACTGATACTAAAACTATATAATTCGAAAGTAATTTTAATAATTATTGAACGAAATGTACATTTAGATGTTTTTCTGTTCATTATTGGAATGTGAAAAATTGAATTAGAAGTCGAATATTAATTAATGTAACAATATCTGAATACGTAATAACCTGAAAAACAAAAGCAAAGCAACATGTAGTTATAAAGGTACATAATTGAAGGCGCATAACTTGCACCGCTTCCTGCATTTGAAATTCTTTTTTATTACTATAATCAATGCTATTATTGGTTTGAGCATCACAATGATGTCATCATAGAGGTACTATCGATTCAACAGTCAAAGGTCCAGAGAGTACAAAAAACAATAAAATCTCAAATCAATATAGATCTGCAGAACTAAATTACATTTAGGTATTTTTAGATCCTTGTAAGTTTTTTTTCTTCTAATTACAACAATATCGCAGTTGTTTTTTCAAGAAAACGTCAATCTAATCAATGTCACAATATGATGGATGAGATGCCATTTTGTAAAAATCACAAACAATATTACACTGAACAATTTCTCATATAGATATCTAAGATTTTATGTTTAAATGATAAAGTGGCACAAAAACAGCCTTTATTAAAAGATGCCAAGTTTCCAGTGTTAGACTAATTACATCCATTCCTACCTGCATTATACATCTCATAATATTAAAACGCAGAGTAAAAATCTCTGTTAAAATAATTACTGTTTCCAAATATTCAGCACGTAAAGAATTAGTAATTTAGTTAATTGAAATTCATTTCCATTAGGTTTATACCCAAAAAGACGAATTTGTACAAATTTTAAAATGTATGACGTGACTAACATCAAACGAATTTTAATTCGAGTTTAAATTAAATTCGTTGTTGAACATGTCATAACTAGAAGTAAAAATCCAAATTAAATCATACTGACATATAGATCTCCAGGGACGCACGTGTTAATAGTTAACCAACCAAATGTCAATTTTATTAATTTACAAAAAAAAAATCTTTATTGGCTGAACATTCAAAAAAACTCGTTGAGGTAGTAGTTTCAGGATGACTTCGGCTTTGAGCTACTTCCTTTCAATGTTAGATACCAATTCGATAAAATTTATTATTCTCCATGGAGTATTTCTGGTTTTTCTAAGAAAATACACTTTTATGCTATCATATGTTTGTTTAAATCCTTCTATTGTATTTCTATCTCTTCGCAAAAATACGTGTCTTCTAGTAAATAATTACAGAACACGTTTTTTTCTGAAATGATAACTGTAGTAACTGTGATTAACATTTTGAAAAAAAAAAGGAACGGCGAAAAGTTTTCGCCGGATTTTATTAGCTCCAGATTCTGATTGTGATGAAGATTCTTTCAGAAACTGATAAGCATCTGCCTGGTACACTGAAAGAGTTGGCATAGGTTGAATGGTATTCTTTTTCTAGCGGGAATGAGAGGCCACCGGGGCAGTTTTCTCGGTTGTACGAAGGGTCCTTTGTCTGGAAAGTACTAAAAAATTTCGAAAAGTTTGTTTTTCTATCTATCTGTCGTTGAAGATCTGATATCACGACGCGACGATGCAAATGTGTTCGTATTGAGATTTGCGTTTTTTTGTGACAACGTTTTACAGGAAACATTTTCTAACCGGAAGATTCGTAGCTATAGCCTTTTTTCTTTCTTGGGAGATATTTTACGACTTCGAAACGGATGGACGCATCGACTTCGGATTTCCCCCCCTTTTTTTTGAAGTGGCAGAGACAGGCTTTCTACGATATCTCAGAAACGGCTGGCCTTTTCAGGTATTCCACTCGAAATTACTTCTAAAACAGTGACTGACCGTTAGCTCCTAACCTTGAAAACTAAACCATAAATAGCAGTTGTTTTGTTGTCATTGAAATCAGTCAGATTAACGGTTTATTTCAAGCTTTCTAACTTTTTCCCAGCAGCCAAATTTAGACTATTGTGGTTATGTTAGTCTTATTAGTAGGACATGCACTATTAAGAGTAAGTGCAGAAAGCAGACAGCAATGCTTGCTCCACCTCGCAATAAACACTGAAGGCAATTTCTAAGACTACTTAGAAAATAAACTTTCTGAACTTTCGTTACGATACGACGATAATATAAAAATGCTTCTTAATCACATTTATCAATTGTTGTTTCGATAATGTTCTAACATATTTTGAACACAGCCTCTGAAATCATGCAATTGGCGATAACAAAAATAACAATCTGAAAACTCGTATTGTTTCGAGTCTTTCGGCATCGATGAATCGTATCGTATCGTAAGTTCAGAATCCTATAGCAGGTCTATACAATCTCCCCTCTCTTCCCTTTTAGTATTAAAACAGACTTGTTTTTAAACATCAGACCAGGTCTAAACTTATTTCAATTCTGCCTTAGAAATTGGTCTTGAATGTCTAGCGTTGCCGAAGCAACAAAATCTTCCAAACCGGGAAAAAACAAAGAACAAGGCAACTTTAAATGCTGCAAAGACAGACCAAATACAAAATATTCATCAAAATGCTGCTTATTGATTGTCAACGAAGTTTTTCCTTGTTTCACATCAAAAAGCGACTTCTAGTGATCC
>VTPC01000426.1:0-21656 GCA_011009095.1 Ignelater luminosus | reverse complement strand
ACGAAGTTTTTCCTTGTTTCACATCAAAAAGCGACTTCTAGTGATCCTTCCCAAGAAATGACAAAAAGTGATCTAAGTGACCCCAGGGTTGTTTTGACAGTTGTCATGGATCGCTGAAACGGTTGGCGTTAAAGTGAAATTTTCATGGGCAGCTTTCAGAACCCAGGTACCACCGATCGTCTATTGGTTTGTGCCGGATATTCCATAGCTCAAGAATTACTGATCGCATCAAAATCAGACTTTGATTATTAAGTTGGGAGAGTTGCCTCGAGATTATCCACGAACCACCGTTCGTATTTTGCTTTTTGATCAGATATCTCATCTCCTCTGATGTAGTCTGACCCGTGTGCCAATTTAGTTCTTTTAAGGTTAATGAAGAACGTGTTCTAATTTTCACTATCGAGAAAACTAATGAAGAGCAAAGTTCTATTTTGGGTCAAGCCAAAGTCAAATGATAATTGTTTCTGATGTTGCAAAGCACTGTAGGCATGAGCCTTTTCGGCCAAGATGAAATTTGGTGGTTTGGTTGGTGAACGCTACTACACACGGCCAAGGATAGGGTAGGATGACTGATTGCAAACTTTCGCCCAAAACCCCCCGCAACGTGTCCGGCCAGAGGGAAAGTGTGTCGGCTCCGTCGTCCGAGTCGTCCGGTCTCCAATTCTCCATCGAATTCACCGTCACCCTGATGCAAGGGCAACAACGCCGAGCGACCTATTTAATACTAGACCCGTTTTTGAATTTGGCACTCTAAAGACTGTCTGTCCAATGTTGTGACATCGCGCGTTGGCTACTATTAAAATTATACTGCCACAATTGAAATCGCTTGGGGATGGCAGGCTGGTCGTAACGAAATGCGAGTTTCTTTGACAGATGTCCTATATTTTAGAAACGGTTGGTTCTACTTGATTATTGGCAATGGTGAAAGACAACTATGAGAAGATCCGTCTTTTATTTTTTTTTTTTTGAAAGGTTAATCGTATTGAATTGGAATTTCAATGGTAAGAAAGTAGCTTTCTCATGAACCGGGCGCTACTGATCGTCCTTTGCTTTTTTTTGTCAAATACTACATATCTTAGGAACAGCTGGTAAAATCTAAATTGGACGTTTTGACAAGTTATCCTATTTCAGGTAAGATTAGTGTAACCCAACCCGTAGGCAACTTTAGTTCTTTTAATTTGGCACTTTCGAGAAGAATAGTGCAAGGTGAAGCACTACTTTAGAGCAATACAGTTGACCTGTTGGAAGAAAGAAATTCATTGGTATTCAGGTCTAGCTCTCTTAAGGAGGTGAAAGGTGGACGAATTCGTATTTTAAACTCCCAAAAAGATTAAAAGAAAAAAGACCTATTTTGAGGCCTGTTGAAGAGCACAGTCCGATACGTTTCGTGTTTTAATCACACATTCGTGTTAGTGCTAGTTCTCTTAAAAAGGTTATAGAAGACAAGGTCCTATTTTAGGGCCTCTTGCCGGAAGGTTTGGCGTCCGATCAAAGTCAAAATGTCGGCGTAGAGAAAGCAAAGAAGTGGCACAGTTTTAATCAGTGAAAAAGATATTAGAGAATCCCATACTGTAGAAATAACTTTATCATATTAGTTCGCAAAAACTTCATTACATAATTTCCATAAAAGCTCGATTCGTATTGAAGTAATGCGATTATAGAAAGTCACAGAAATAGAGTTATTGTCCTTTAGTAGTATAAGTGACTAGACGTGTTTGTTTTAAACCAAGCACCATAAAATAGGAAGACGACATACAGGGTTTCTTTTAAGCTTTTTTACCCGTGATGAGGCTGTTAATGTACCTACCACATAGAAGGATTTTAATGACATCGGAAACTTACGCGCTTTGTTAAAATATCTAACTAAGTTTCTTGGGAGGAACAATAATAGTTTTCAGTGAGTTTTATCTTCTTTGGCATACCCATAAAGAAAATAATGTCCTTTGGATGAGAATGAGGATAAAATGTTCAGCACGTCATGGTGTTAAAATTCCTAGCGTAGCAGAAGGAAAAAGTGTTCACAGTTAGCCTAATAAAGCCCGTTTATACAATAGAATAAAAAGCATATGGAAGGGTATGTCTTTCTTCAAAGTACAATGTATTATTCGTGAAATTGAAGTTAACTTCATTTTGCAAGGAAATGGAAGATAAACATGCTAATATTTTCTGACTTATTGGTTTGCTGGATGTAGATGTGAATTTAAATAATATTACAAGTGAAGTTTTGTTTAAGAATTTTCAGCCTTTCTTACTAGAATGGTTCTTGAGATGTTGCCGTACGCAAAATCATTGAACTGCCAGCAGCCTGCCAAATCTGTACACTTTATTAGACTCACATGCAGTATTTTGGCTTTTAAGTATTAAAACTAATTGGATGATTTAAATAAAAGTACTCCCTTAAGTGTTTTGTTTTTTATTTAATTTTCTCAACCGGTTTCGTTCCAATGAACATCTTCAGGAGAAAAATTGTCATCTCCTGAAGATGTTCATTGGGACGAAACCGGTTGAGAAAATTAAATAAAAAACAAAACACTTAAGGGAGTACTTTTATTTAAATCATCCAATACATACGAACCTTAAGCCATGGATCTCCAATACATTAGAACTAATGTTTGTAATAATTTCTTTGACCAGTTCTCGTTTCAGGAACTCCCAGACATTTTCAATTGGATTCATATCTGTCACGGTACTAGGGATATTTTGATTGTTTTGGCATTATAACAAAATGCCCCATCTTGCACGAACACCTTACGACCACTGTCAAACGATACGTCCATTTTCGGGATCAATCTTGTCTGCAGAACCTTTTTATATTGAGCCTGCCGCATGGTTCCATCCACAATATGTATCCTTCCCAATCCCTTCCATTGATGACAGACCATATCTTCACGGATGTTGGATTCTTGACTGCACTTCTCTCCTGGACGTTTCCGAACAAACTAGGACTTATCATCCATGATTTGAAATGTTGCCTCATCACTAAAGCAAACCTGTTAAATGTGCAATCAAGTGTCCAGATAAAATGATCTTTATTCATTTACTATTTGTCAATCATCAGCAGACAGGTCTTTATGCAAATAGGTCCAAATCAATTGTCTTTTACCATGACTGGCTAGATTTCTCAAAAATCGTCGGCCCTTAGGTGTTACTACAGATTTTGTACCACAACGACCATTCTGAGCTGCTTCAACGGATTGGTTCGTTCGCAATTTTTGGCTTAAACGCCAAACTGATGATTGAGATGCTTTGAATTGGTTTGCAACATCTCTTTGACTGTATTGAGTATTACGTATCAGTGGAATTTCGGACAATTTTTCATCTACCATAAAGAGAGACCTTTACATTAAATTCCAATCGAAGAATGATTAACTGATTTCTTTGTTTAAAAATTATTAAATATTACAAATAACATTGGATAGTAAGATAAATACTCACATTGGCATCACTACAACAAATGTGGCAAAAGTTAAAAGCAAAAACCCTTATTTTTATTCAAAATCGCGGCTACCTTGAGCTGGAAAATTGACAGGCAAATAGCAACTTTCTAAGATTTCGAGAACTTTATATTGTTGATTGGAATATCTACCAAACTAAATAAATTTGGTTATGCAACCTTTAAGGTATCTATGTTGTTACATATGAATCCTTGAAAACATCTTTTAATACATCAGCCAAGAATTCCAAAAAAAAAACGGAAATCTTTGGGTTCAGTCTAATCAAGTGAGCATGGACTGTATATGTCGAAGAATGATAGCCAACAGGGTCAAAGTTTATTTTGGTAACTTACTAGAACCTCTAATGGTGGACATTATAAAGTTCTTGCTGTGATTAAACATTAATGATGACTCAGTATAGGGTAGATCTTTTAAAGTCTCTTCTATTACAAGTACGATAGGTTACAAAATCTGTCGATGTTCTGTAATGAATAAGAAGAAATAAACGTAATTCGAATATACAAAATAAAAAATATTGAAAAAGGAATAAATAAGTCTAACGGTCTAACTTATTTATCTCGATTTCATCTTTGATGTACAATTTGAACGTTTCGCTATTTGTAAGATATTTTAAATGTTGATAAAAAGCTTCTCCTTTGGGAATACAAATGCGTATCTGCTTAAAATATTTCTAAACCTACCATTTTTGACTAGATACGAAAATCCTACAAAAGGAATGCTTATGGATTTAAGCAACTTAAAAACAATATTTAGTAGACCGGCCTGTAATAATTTGGATCTAAAGCCTTGCTTCTTTTGATACGTTAAAAAGCATGGCCTGGAGATTTACGAAAATCCAATCATAAAATTTAAGAAGAGTACCACACTATTTCTTTTATTTCTTATATTTTGGTTGAATCCTAAAAATATCTTCCTTCCGCTTTTATTCTTAAAATAAGACACGCCTAATGAAAACCAAGCTTTGAAATTAATTCAGAAATAATTCTAAATGACTAGAATAATATGCGAGGAACTGTTTGAAATGGTAAAGAGGGCGCCGCTTTGAAAGCTAAATTTTCTTTGCCCTCAAGATCTTTTTTATATTAATAGATTAAATTGAGCAGAGTAATAATCTTACGAAGAAAACATTAGAAAGTTGTATAAAATTTCAAAGAACAAACATACAATAATCGAGAAATTTAGTATCAATAAAACTTTAACCTAAAGTTGATTGCCTTTATTATTAAAGCGAGATTAAAGCTGTAACATAATATACAATTTCCAAAAAACAGAAAACTTTTGTAATGCAACATACATCGTTATAAATACATATTACGCAATCTAACTTTAAATTGCCTGCAACATTAGTCTGCAACCGCGTTATTAACTTCCACAAAGCTGTGCTTTGTGGGGTTCCTGAATTAACCTTTTTGTATTATAAAAAGAAGGAAAAGGATTACACTTAAAATAGACTTTTAACGTTATAGAAGCAACTTGAGACGATGTAAGCTTTAGGCGAGTAATACAAAAAAAATGAAAAGCTAAGATGACCCGGAAAAATGTTTTTCAAAACTAAACCCGTATCAAAAAAGGGATAAACAAAAAAAACCTTCCTTTAATTTTTAGAAACCTTATTAATCTTGCCCTGAAGCTCTACCAACGTCAATTAAAATGGCAATCAATAAAAAGCAATTTAATCGCGTAAACAGGAAGCCAACGGAGAACATAAATCTACTGTATCAAATTTATCCTTTAAGTCTTCTTAATTTTGTTTAGCTGGGATACGTCTATAATTAAAGTCAAAAGATTTTGTTCAGACTAGTTCCTAATATCGAATAATGGATAATTAATTGCAATATCTTTAATTACAAACAATGGCTGGTAGGCGTTCGAATGTAAAACTTTTAAAGAACAACACAGTCTACCAAAGTATTGTTAAGAAAACAGTGAAGTATATTCCATAAATTAAATCGTGTGGGAATGGAAATTCCCACGCGAATATATCTGACAGAAGAATTCGTATAAAAGGGGGCGGTGTAACTTTAAACCGCAAGGTATTAATGCTTCTGGAGTTCTACAGAACAAAACCTGCAAAATACAAAGGATAAAACAGGAAGCGATTGTCCGTATACGTCAACTTAACTTTTAATAATGCTTAAAAGGTAGTAATTTGATATGTTCTATAAATCTTTTATTGGTAAGGGATATTTAACGAAAACAGTCAAACCTGGGTACTTTACTTCCCCTATTTGCGATTGAAATATAAAACGTATATCGAATTATTGGTTTTGAAAAGTTCGTTATTGACATTTATACGAATTTCAATTTTTGCCTGCTTCCTGTTGCAAAATTGATGTCCAAAGATACAAGAGGGTCAAATTCAATCTAAATATTTGAAAGTATCAAGTATCTGTGCTTTCCATAAAAACAATTTTACACAACATCGTAGTACACGAGTACTACCTTTTTGTGGTTTCACCACAAATTTAATTAAACTGCATTCATTTGGCCTCACTTTATAACAGCAGATGGTACAATTTCAAATGTTTCCTTGCCAAAACTTTTTCAACTTCGAAATAAGACTTTTTAAAAAAAATTGTAACAAACATAAACAAAGCAAAAGGAACTGAAATAATAATAAAGCAGACAAGTTTCTGTAACATTTGCAAACAAAAGCAATGCTAGAAAAATTATAAATTTTTGAAAAAAGGGAGCGGTACGGTTGTGATCAGAGAAAATAATTTTAATTTGTAGAGATTGTGAATCCATTATTAGTCTATACTGCCAAGGAAACCCAAACGAAATCGTTAAAGAAACTCAATTAGGAATTACAATTAACAACTCCCAAATGTAAGTGTAGCATGCTAACCGCGAGGTAATCCATTATGAAGAAGCTATGGTGTACAAGTTCCTAACTCGATATTCTTCAACTAACTATCAAACTGTCAAGTTGCAATTATACTTCTTACAAGTTTTTCTATACCTACCACACTGTAGAGGTAATTATTCGTGATCGATTTATTCAGAAAAACAAGCTAGCAACGCATGAAGGTTACCTGAAACAAAAGAGAACAATAATTAAGTATTCATAAAAACCTTTTGTCTGAAATAGAGACAATTATTTTTATGGATTGGATATTTTTATTAACACGTAACTAAGTTCCCTTGCCATGAATGTTAAAATTCATCAGTAGTATGCAAGCTACCAAAATAGAACTCTTCAAATGGTTCATAATACCAACAGTAGCATGGAGTGCCAGATCCAGCCTTTTAAGGAAATAAACCAATAGACTTCGAGAGCAGTTCAAATTTGGTAGCGTTCACAAGCTATGATTTTGAACTTACATATTTATTCTCGATAAATTCGTAAATGAATGATCAAACCAAAAGTCTCATTTCTGAAACGTTTTACTCAGTGTAGTCTCACTAATACAGCTACAGATAATTTTAGGATAACTCAGAAGGTTCACATACGTCAAAATATTTATACAGGGTCGCTAAAAAGTATGGAAACACGCTACCCCCGCAGAAACGGTAAGTAATAGACAAATAGAACTTGGACAACTTAAAGTAGGTATTTTTTGCCATGTTTTGCGAAGGTAATAAAAAACAAACCTTCAATTGTTTTTATGTACGGCCGCCATCTTAAATTTCTTTAAACGGATCACCCTGTATATGACCCCATATTTGGATAGGGATTCTCAAGATAAACTCAATGATATAAGGGTTGCTATACCTGTTTTAAAAGGTTTTGGAGATACTCGCTATTCTTTTTTCAAGGATTTCACTATTAATTTCTATCAAAATCGAGTTACCCGTGAAACAGCAAAGGCAATGGAACTAAAAAAATTATGTGCGATTATTTTATAAGTAACTAGCTGACCCGGCAGACTTCGTACTGCCTCAATCGATGAATAAAAAAGCTAAGCTTTTGTATAAAATAAATTTATAACAAACAAAAGGAATTCGTAATAATAAAAAAAATGCTCGGTATGAATGAGGTTTATTATTATTTTCAATTAATTAATTACACATGATTTAAAATTAAAATTCTTTAAACTATTCTTTCAATTTGATTTCTGAACGACAGGGCCAACATCAAATGTTTTTTTTTTTTATTTAATTCCCAACATCTTCATATTTACTCACCTTTCAAACCTTCCCTGGACTTCCACAAATAATTCAAGATCAAAATTAGCCAAATCGGTCCAGCCGTTCTCGAGTTTTAGCGAGACTAACGAACAGCAATTCATTTTTTTATATATATAGATTAAAGTAAAAGACAACCGTCCAAATTTTGCCCTTAGCCTACTTATTTAAAATAATAAATCAACGCTAGAGCAAACTAAATTTATGGTGGAATAAGAACAAATAGTGACGAATTGATAATAACAAAAACACAATATGATTTTATAACAAGTGTCCAAAATGCGTTTCGTTAACTTCTTGGAAACGAAACAATCTCTTTTAAAGCTTTCGCAAGGAATTTTGCAAATAACCGGGGGGATCGCTTGCATTACGAATCCGTTCGAAAAGTTAAGAAATCCTTGAGAAAAGAATAGCGATTATCTCCAAAACATTTCAAGATAAGTATAGCAACCCTTATATTATTGAATTCGCCTTAAAAATCCCCATCGAAATATGGAATCATATACAGGGTGATCCATGTAAAGAAATTCAAGATGGCGGTCGTACGAAAAAAACAATTGAAGATTTGTTTTTAATTCCCTTCGCAATGCATGGCAAACAATGCCTACTTTAAGATCTCTAAATTTCGTTTGTCTATCTCTTACCGTTTTTGCGGGGGTAGCGTGTTTCCATACTTTTTAGCGACCCTGTATAACAATAACATAGAATATAGGGTAGCTTATTGGATACTCATCTTAGTTAAAGTGTAAGGGTCGTGTCTGCTTGTACAGAGAAAAAGTCTCTTGTTCAGAAACCTGATATTTAATTCACGAGAAAGATACCAAGTCCTATTTAATGGGGCAAGAAAAAAAAATAAAAACAAATAATGAGCAACGTGCGAGTTTGTTTTGTGATGGTCAGAAATTTAAATAAAAGTTTTTGAAACCTTCTGGAGAAATTCCACAATTTACAATAATTTATAATTTGTCCTAACATAAGACAAGTTCAAGTATTTTATATATACATACTTGAGTTCAGATTGTATTAGCTGACTATCAGATGCCAAAATTCTGCAAACTGACAATGAATGAAGAAACAGAAATCTAATTCGTTGAAAGATTCGATATTCATTTTTGTGCAATCTGGCAAAAGTTAACTGACGTGTTTATATATTCGATTTGGCAGTTATGACAAAGACAGTTGGCACAATTATGTATTAAGCAAAACCACTCATTGTCCTTGCAGAACTGGTACTGTAACATTGGCTTCTTCTTACGAAATGTCTTTATCAAAGCTTAAACTTATTTGCATAAATTTCTTCATATCGAAAAAGTGTTCGATTGTCCATCTTAAACACTGTTTTTGTCCGTATTTATAACAAACAGATTTCTAACGCAACCCAATTGCCACCTTACATAAAAATGTGAATATTATTGTTAACAGCACCGTCTTAAGCCTTCTACAGTTCAACTAATACATTTTCTGGACTAATTGCACTTTAAATTATAGGAAGATTCCGTGTCTCCAATTGTGCCGCTAATTGGACAGAGCAAACTTGATGAGGTTACAATATTTGCAACTTGCGGTATTAGACACTGCAAAAAACGGGAAGCTGGTTGATTCGGCAACTTCTAACGCCAATTTTCAGTAGAAGATTACTGATCGACAATATTCAGAAGCTACGTGTGGCAGAAATGATACCATGAGATGAAATATTATGCTTTAGCTAACAAAGGATTGGGATACTATAAAATCCGTATAATACAAATATAGGATGAAAGAACTGCTGATACATTTTCTAAAATTGTCTTTTTTTCCAAGAAGGAGAAAAATATCAAAAATCAATTCGAATAACAGCGTTTATACAACGTGTCCAGGAGAATATGCAAAAGAAAAAACTTGTTTTTAGTGATTTCTCGATAAATTTTATTTATAAGAATTGTTTCATCTAAAACCAATGATAAACACAAAACAAGTCATACGTCACTGCAAATAATAGAGAAATATACAGTGTGTCCAAGATAAGGATGCCCAGCATGGGAATCTTGGAAACGGTAAGAGATACAGAATCGGTTAAATGGGATGAAAGTTGGCTCTTTATAGGACCTTTTTGTTGGCGTTTGCAAAATCTAGATATCTTTGATAGTTTCAGAAATATTACAAAAAAAGATTTTTCAGTTTTCGTTATTATCTTTTCTTACCTTTATTTGAAGAGATATCGGAAAACTAAAACCACTTTTCCTTTGCCAATTTTTGTTCTCCATTAAAATACGCTAACAATATTTGTGTACAACGTTTCGGTTTCGAGTAACCATCATCAAGCTCAATTTTTCAAATAGGCGGAAAAACAACTGAAAATTGTTTTGAATAGCTCTTGTTGTTACGATTCTGATGATGTAAACATGATAGGGTTATTTTGGTTTTAATTTTTTTGTGTTGAACGCTGCTGTGACCAACTGTAATAATTGCTGTTCATCGTCAGAATTTTGGTTAAGCACATGATTCTTGACATAACCCCAGAGGAAAGAAATCTAACGGTGTTAGATCAGGTGATCGTGCAGGCCAGGGTACTGTAGAATGCATTAATTTATAACATAAGAAATCAAAATAACCCTATCATGTTTACATCATTAGAATCGTGACAACAAGAGCTATCCAAAACAATTTTCAATTGTTTTTCCGCCTATTTAAAAAAATGAGGTTGATGATGGTTACTCGAAACCGAAACGTTGTACAGGAATTTTATTAGCGTATTTTAATAGAGAACAAAAAGTGGCAATTGAAAAGTGGTTTTAGTTTTCCGATATCTCTTCAAATAAATAAAAGAAAAAATAATGAAAATCGAGAAAATCTACTTTTTCTTAAATATCCCTGAAACTATCAAAGATATCTAGATTTTGCAAACGCCAAAAAAAAGGTCGTATAAATAGCCAACTTTCATCTCATTTAACCGATCCTGTATCTATTACCGTTTCCAAGATCCCCATGCTGTGCATCCTTATCTTGGACACACTGTATAATGCAATATCACAAATTTTTCTAAATATACATAGACGCCTGGCTTGCTTGCTGCTACATGCATCTATCCAATTGCAACTCTGGAAACACTACACGATCTGTCTCCCTTACACTTCGTTTTGAATGAATACACGTAGGTTTGCATACGTAGAATTGGTCGTTTGCTATTGTCCCGGACCCGTTGGTGCTTTCATATTTATATCTGCGACAGCAGACACATTTCGACGTCTAACTGCATCAGCGAGTCAGCAGCAGTAGCAACATTGCTTAGTCCTTTCGTCCCAAGTTTGTGCCACCATTCTGGGTTTGTCTTGGTTAGCTCCATCTATCGATGCCCGTTGACGCTGTTTGTGTTTGCACTTTGTGGCCATATAGCGCGAAATTTCGAAATTCCCACCCAAATTTGCCATTTGATGCTTACCACTGCCACAATTTACATAAGAATAAACTTCTATGGCATTGTCTGTACAGGGGACTGTTACCTTGATAGATCAACGTTTAGTTTGTCCCCCATCGGACGACCAAACTCTAAATATGACGCATACTGTTAAGGGCGTTGCATACGCTCCGTCTTGCCTTAACACTTCCCTGTACAGTGTCGTGTCTCAAGGTAAGACGGAGCGTGTGGATGAGAAGTCTTAATACTTGCTCGGAGCAAAGCGAGGCTTGACGGCATTCAGGCTCTGCTTGAAATTTTTAATGCGTCGCATAAAGTATGCGAGCAAGTCTAAACGTGTGTATGGAATGACCGATTTTGAGCTCAGTTTTAACATTATTTTGCAGCGATTGGAAGTGAATATTATTGTTGTCAGGGCCGATTTAAGGCATTATTCTCACGCATTTCTTTCCGAATTCACTGAAATCTAGAGAGATGACCTGTGCCTGCGGTTTAAGTTCATTTAGTAAGTTTGTGTGAGAGAGCTCAGTTTGTTTTAGCAACCACGATTTCGACCACTTAGATCTTGGTTTGCGTTTTTTTCCTCTAGAGCTAGAGCTAACCCAACAGCAATTAATCTAATGTCCGACATGGTGTAATTTCGCTAAACACTTCTAGACAACTGAGAAAAAGTCTTGAGTTAAGCCGGTGCGTGTGTATGCATTTCAAGCCTACAGTTTTACATTGAGAGTTGCCTGTCGAGACAAGGGTTAAGGCAAGATGGAGCGTGTGGAGCGTCCTTGACGCGTTTTCATTTTTTGCGATTAATCTCTTTCCATCGCCTAAAGCGTACGGTCCAGTTACAAATATACGATACCAAGAAATCTAAATGATCATTCAATTATTCTAGAGAGACTTCAAATAAAATATCAAAGAAATTCGAGTTCCAGAAGCGCTTCAAAGAAATTATTTCGGATTATGAACTATGGAAATTGGTGGATCCAAAGTTGAACAAGTAATCGTCAGTTGTTACACTGATCGATACAAAACGAAAGGAGTCGGTGCGCGTATCTGCGAACCTAGGCCTGCCAGATATTCATAGTCATGGATAATTTTGCTACAGTTGTTCTGGCTGAAACTCACATCATTGAGCAACGTTTTCGGAACTGCTCACGAAGAAGATTTCTAGAGGCAAATATGTATATTCAGATAGACGGGCGGTTTTGAAGATTCTGAGTTAATTTACCTGTGGCTGCAAGCTCTTTAAACCTTGGCCGAAGTAAATCGAGTGATTTTGTTGCGAATACTAGGTCATGAGAGCATTGACGTCGGACAGACATCTTTCTTAGAATTTCTTTTGTGGTTTACTTAAGAAGCCATCTGAAGATTTATCTCCAATAGTGGGAGGAAGAAAAAAGTTTCTATATTGGATTGAAACAAAGAAGATTCATATTTCATTTTAGCAAACAAGGCATCCTGACGGCACTGTTAACTGGACACTACCTTTGAAGTCAGGCAAAACCGGAAACATCAAAGTATACTGTACGAGATTAAAGTGGCAATAAATATACGCAATAGAGTAATCAGATCTTTTAGGCCAAAGTGAAAAGAGGTCAAAAGCCTAACCAATAATCTAATAATACCCTAAGTCTTTATCTAAAACACAAAATGGACGATTCTAGATTTTCGAGCACGATCAAAAGAAATGATACTTTTAAAATCAGCAAACAATTTGGGTCTTAAATTAAAAAATAATAAATTGACAAGAAATCTTTTAAAGGTAGACCAAGAAATCAAAAATGTATCTTTCCAGTCTCGACAACCTTTACAAGTAGAAATACCACAAATGTCACTGGTACCGTTTTGGCTCAGAGAGAAAGAGTAACAAGAGTTTGGTTTAGGTCTTCTCGCACCTACTGGAATCTTTCTTGATACTTTTACATAAAATTTGCAACAGGACTTGATATGAGTGGGTTGATGAATACAACGAAATAGGTTTTTTATTACAAATAGTTGTAGATAATTGCATTTACAATTTAAATTAACTAACTAATTAAAACCTGAAGATATCTCGGTGTTAATTAATGATATAAATAGATAAATCTCTAAGATTCAAATACAAAATAAAGGTTTGCCCGAGAAAATTTCTTCATCCGAGTTATATCTACTAATATGTATTGTTGATGTTTAATTTTCCAGTAATATAGTTACAACTTCTTAAGCTGCTGCGTGCAAATAACAAAATAAAGCACAAAGGATTTGTCGGGGTGGTACACATTACTAATTTAAATTTATAATACCCACTTTATTAAAACCTTAGAATTAAAATGTTTTGTGTCATAACTTTACATTGTTTAAATGTAAACATGTCACCAGAGACAAAGAAAAGTTTACCTTAATAAAGAGAACAATTTATTACAAAAGTAAAACAAATGGTAGACAGACAGCAATGGTCAGAATTAACAAAACTAACGAAATATGTTTGTGCCGAAAACAAATTTTATCTTTGATTTTTAAATTCTAATTAGAAAAAATTATATTAAATGCAATTTGGAATAAGTGGTAGTCGTTAATTTGAAATAACTGTTTGTGACATCAAGATATTTTTGCAATAATAAACCATTAGTTAGAGATCCTTAAAAAGTTGTTCAGAGATTTATAAAAAAAAATGATGGGAATAAGTTTAACCGCCCACTTTTAAAAGCAGCTTTGTGAAACAAAATTGAAAAATTAAGAAAGCAATCTAATACTCTTTTTTAAAAAACAGCCCTAGCAATACCAAAACGTAGTATCGAAGTTATTATTTGCCAATTCTAGATAGAAAAACAGAAAAAAATATATAAATAAAAAAAGAAACACCCCGAAAGAAAATTCACTTCATATTGCCAATAAAATAAATCAAAGTCTCATTTTATTTTCAATTTCTGCTTCTATTTACCGTACATTATTTTCCGCAAAGTGGACGAAAGAACATGGAACAAAACGAGATAAACGTTGGAAGCGAAGACGACACAACAAATTTCGCTAACTTAATTTTCTACACACGAAAATGAATTACATTTCTGGGTTTCTCTCTCGTCGTGTTGCTGACGTTTTATTCTGTTTTACAAATTAATAAGAGAATTATTTAATAAGACACAATGTCGTGTTATTAGTTTATTAAATGTTACTTTAATACAAAGCTTTTGCTTTTTAGGGAAAATTTAGCTTTTCTGGCAAAACAAGATTTAACGTTCCGCGTTTCGGCAATGATAATAAAAATTGAAGATTGCCAAGGAAAAATGGTTATGCCGAAGTTAAACTTTAATTAGTTCAAATTTTGACAGCGAGGAAATTGCTTCGAGATGTTTAAAACAGATTAATTAAAAATGTAATTGGAAATCCTGAGATTTGGAATGATTTAAGTTGAGTGTATACCTTTCAATTTACTTCAACTTCATCGAGAAATTACCACTAGAATTTTAAGGGGAAAATATAGCGGAAATGAAAAAACTTAAAAAGAAATCAAATACGAAAAAATCCAGTTTACACTACAAACTATTTAGAACTAAAAACAAGTGGACATGTGTACCAACAGCTGTGAGAAGTAAACTAAGAAATAAATTGAGCTAGGGTGGAAAACTAAAGACAAAGACTTAAGACGCCACCATATAGATCTCAAGATAACCAATTGAATGCCCTAGTAATCGTCTCTTACTAGGGGTGTTCTATTTTATGAAGGCAATCATCCTGCTTTTCAGATATTTCATTGGCATTGCATTGTTTCTGTCTACATGTTTTTATTTATATCTTTGTGCGTTAATTTGAACATATTTAAATATGTACATAAGAATCACCACCTTGGGTGAATGAACTTCATTAGGATTAAAATAAAAGTTCACTTGAAAAGTGTAGGTGGACATACTAATTTGGACAGTATAAAAATGACTCGACTGCATTTAATGATTACAAATGAGAAATTTAAATAAGTCGAAAGCAGTTATGCTGCGACATTACTTTATGCAAAATTACGAATGAATGTATATTATTCATATTTCTTTATCTCGAACAAATACTGTACTAAATTAAAACATAAAATATAAAACATGAGAGAGAACAAACTACATAAATCCCACAGTCATGCAAAAAGAAATTCGCTTTCGTTTTTGCAATACAAGGTAGGAAGGCAGAGCACGTTATACCAGGGCTACTTATTTGTTATTATAATTAATTCATTCAGCAGTTGAATATAAAATGGCGTTTTTTCTGTATGATTCAAAACTTCTCTCAAAAGGCAAAACAACTGTTTTTTTTTTACATTTTTCTAAAAGCAAGATTTCAATGCTGTGCTAAATCGAATAATACGCTATCCAATATGTCGTCGATTATCGGGAAACGATACGTTGCCTTAAATTGATGTTAGTGTCCATAAAAACTTACTTCAATTGCCAATTAATCCTAATCAAACTCGGAAAGATGGATTAACTAATTCTATTTGGTTTTCATGTTCAAATTTATAGTGAAAATGAGAACTTGGGATATAAAAATGAATGAGTGCTCGAAGATAAAAATCCTTCAATTTTATTGGTTTCTATTAACTAAATAAGCCCGAAATGTGTTAGGATAGAATCTTTTTACTTCTTATGTTTGATAGCAAGTAACATTTTTAGATTGATTTGAAATTTATCAATGGCCATGTACCCAAAACATTAAAACATTTATTTTTCTTTAAATACAAAATATCAAATTTGCTGTTTGAATTTATGAAAGCTTTTGTAAGCAATTTAGTCTTTTATTTGACGCTTGTCTAATCCAATACATTTAAATTTGCAACCTGTCTGATTTCATTGATGGATTGAGAAAAAATTTGATAAATCCCTGCAACAATAAATATTGGATTGGATACAATTTAAATTAAAACGAATTACATTTTTTTGTTTTCTACTGAAGTAATACCATGAATAACTGATTGCTATGATGTTATTCATAACTTTATAAAGCCAAGGTTTTTATTGTTCACATTACATTGTGATAAAATCAACTTTCTTCTAGACTGTTTAGCAAACCATATGACTGTTTCGTAGAATTTGGCATATTTTCTAATTAACACTGTAGTTTTGATGATGAACATAAACATTTCTCATCAACTTTTTCCAGCATTTGTTGTATTTTCTCTCATTCTTCATTTACCGTTTAGGTTAAGATATCATGAGAAAGATTTTTATTCAATCCTATGGAGCAGACTTCAGGTTTATCGACCTTTTCGGCTTCATTTTCTCTTGATGTCCTGGGTGGTCAATATTTTACTGGGCGGCCCAAATTAATTTCTGTTTCTGAAGTTTCAATTTAGGACATACTAAACTCAACGCATTCTTTGAAGAATGATATAATTTTATTCGTCATGGTTCTTTTCTTATATACCCAACAGTGGGACAGACTAAAAGAGAAGAAAATAGTAGTCGGAGGAAATTTCAATGCCAAATACATGCTGTGAGGACCTCCCTATAATCATTTCAGCCAGGGGTGGTAAGCATTCATACATAGATATAACATTCTGTACAGAAACACTCTGCGGAAGCTTGCAAAGACATAATCATTGAAACATGCAGCGAAACCTTTAAAAGAAATAACTTCCGCAATAAATCAATATATTGATGGACGGGAGAAGTACTAGAGGCGCAGAATGAATGCCAAAAGGCGAGAAGGAAAATGATCAGAACCACAAGAACAGTAACATCATTAGAAAGGGAAACTAAAAGAGGTATAAAGATTCGCTGAGTAAATTTATCCAAAAAGTTAACAAACGGTTTTAAAATTCTAACCAGGAAGACAAAAATGTTACGCATGATAGAATTATTAGATTAAGACAAAATCAAGATAACCGACAAGCCGTTTCCAAAGCAAAAAAATATCCAACAGGTGCAGAACAGAAACAAGATATTGCCGAATTCACTGAGAAAGAAGTTATGTCCGCAGCCAATAAGATTGAAACAGGCAAAACACCTAGGCCCGAATACCGGGAAAACTAGACAAATAATAGCGCTAAAGAAAACCGGATACATAACCAAAGTACTAAAAAGCTACTCAGAGAAGACGGACTTCCTGAGATGTGGAAGCATACCAGCCTGGGTCTTATACTTATAGAAAATGACAGCAAACGGATAAAAATCAAAACTTGGGAAGCTACTAGAGTGACTCCTAGAAGCCAGACTGAAAAAAGAAATAATAACAAAAAGAGACCTTTCGGACAGGAGTCTGGCTTTAAAAGATCTGCAATATTCAACGAACTCCGAAGGAGTCGTTACTGAATTTGCGAAGTCTGTGTCTGTATGTATGTCCGCATTTTTTGTCAAATTCTGAAATTTTGACTTCAGATTTGGATTCTACATCAGAAACTATAGTATCTTTGCTTTTTGATAACTCTTCGGGAACATGGTCAAAATGGCAGCCAAAAATTGGAAAATTTTCAAAAATTTTTTTTACTTTAGAATCGTATTCTGCATCAAAAATAAGGCAAACGTGTACTTTTAGTTTTTTGATATCACCTCGGGAACGTGTTCAAAATTGTGGTTATGCTTTGCATTCTCAGATGTTTTATATTAAATATTTTGTTATTTGATCCATTTTGTAACAGTGAGAATAATGGTTTGATTCACAAGCTTCCATTTGGAAGGTAAGTTATTGTTCTGCTTCTACCGCATGCTTAGGATAAAAGTACTGAATTTATCAACTGAACCATCGGTTATTTAATGTCATGAAAAGCTCCAACCGGTTTCAGTGTCCATAAGACAATACTGTAATTAAATTGTTTATTTCTGAAACGGACGTATAGCCAAAGGCATTTTTGGAAGGTCGGTCAGAAACTATTATTCGATTTTTCCTTTTGCAATACAACTTTCTTAGAAGGAAAATAAACTTTGAGATAATAATTCAGGTAAACTGTTTTAAGCAAAGACAATTCAAACAAGGAGAGTGGCCTCAATTTTGGATGCATGTATCAAAAATATATTTAGGCTTTCTGCATTTGGATCTTTCTAAAAGAAGGCTAAACGCAACAATATCAGTTTACAAAGAAGTGTAGTTGCAAAATTGAAATGGTTTTCTTTTAGAAAAGTTGGTTTAATTCACTCGAATAACTTTTTGGCCTGGTATGAATCTAACCAAACGAACATCTAAAGATGCTTTTTATTAATGCCGTCATTAAAGAAAGCACGAAACATCACGATAAGATGACAAACGACACTAATGCCTTATTAAGTCCATCAATAGAACCCTAAAGGGGAAAATGACTAAAAAGGATTTAGCCAGTACAAGGTTAACGATGACAAAAGCAATCTCATCACGATATCAAGAGGGTAACACAACCCTGATAAGGCCGCATTAACTTAAATATCTTGTATTCTGATTGATGATAAATGTAATGACCGAATGAGAAAATAACATACGGACCTAAATGTAATTCTGCAAAGATTACCAACACATTGCTATCCTCAAAATGTTTGATTTCTAGTTTGTGAAAAATTGGAAAATCGAATAGCCATAGAAGGCCAAGCGTTTCATATTTGAAAAAATATTTTTTCTATAGTGTATACGCGGATCAAGATGAAAAACGTCCCATCTAAATTGATTTGACCAAATTAGGTGAATAATCTAAGTCGAGAAGGCCTATTCGAAAGGATAGACAGACTTCTTAGGAACCACTTTGGTAAAGTACTTGCATAAGTGCTCAATACTTCAATCCTGTGCTTGAATTGCTTTTTAAAGTAAGTGCTTGATACTTGCCACTTGAATTCTTTTGAAATTGTAATTTCAGTAATTTATACAGAATCGGACAGTACTTTCTCGTACTGCTTCACGCATTTTCGGAACACCTCAAGCCACTTCACGATTGCCACGTTTCAGTATTTCAAAAGTTGAGAAATTTCATAAAGGCTTAAAGCACCTTCAGAAGAGCTTGTAGAACTTACAGCTTGAATTCACTTTAATAAGAGGGTGAAGCACTTTTCGGTATTTTTATATACCTTAAGTTTTAAGCAAACACAACTTGCTAAATGCTTAAAGCTTTAATGTATTTGGTAACTGATGCTTTAAGTTTTTAATTATTGTTTTGTAATTGAAGCTCTTCATTAAATGTAGGCACTTCAGCTCAGTGGTCGGTGCTTGATAATTGAAGTACTTTAGTGCAGTGCTTTGCCCAGCTTTGCTAATTAATAGTGCACTCAAGTCGTCTGCGATAAAAAGGTGATAAGAAACCAATTTCGGTTTGGGAAAGGTATTGACATGTAGAAAGAATGAAGCTTTAGATAAGCAATAAAAAAATATCAATGAATATTGAACTTTTCTGACCTCGATATCAACCGATGTAGTAAATAAATAAATGGATGGAGTAAATAAATTGAAAACAAATTCGTTATAAGTGTTACTAACTGGTGGAAAAACAATGGCAATTCTGTTTTCCCACTAGGGTAGTGATGTTTATCGAGTTTTTTGTAGAGAAAACTTCAGATTTGATTCAGATTAAATGACGTTTGATAAAAATATCCACAATACAAAAGAAAAAAAATTCAAAATGATAGAACAAATAAAGTTTCTCGTATAATTTAATGAATACAATTACAGAAAATGTTATAGTATTTGTATGAACCAAAAATAAAATATTAAACAGAACTTTTCCATTTTTCCCATTTTCCTTACGGCAACGGGATTATTTCCATGCTTGTTTCATGTTCCCACAATAATCTAGTATACCGAAAGTCTACATGTATATAACGAATATTTGTAGGATAAATTTTTCAAATAATAAGAACCGTCGGATTTATTGAACCGAAAGAACTCATGGCAGATCTGATCAAAGGCTGCATAAATAATGATATGAAAGAGATTCGGGCGATTTTTCCAGGTTTTTATTTTTTCTGTGGACTTGGAATAATTTATAGCCAATTACTGCTGGTCTATGCAATTTCTGAGCTGTAATCAACCTAAAATCTGAAATTACATTCCTACCTTTCCATCGATTATTAATTTAGATTTTATGTCCAACTCTCCTGCTAACCTTAATCTGGTCTAAAACGAGCAGTTACGCTTTTAGTATCACAAGACTAAATCACACAATTCAGCTTTCATTAATATACCACGTTAAGAAGCTATAAAACTTGCATTACCTAGGATTGTCCTACTTTTCGTGAAGTTGATTTTCGGTATCTTTCGACTGTAAATAATTAAGAGCCTGTTACTGAGTTCTTTAGATAAGAAATTCGGATTATGTAGCAACTTGCTTAAGAAAAAGTGAGATTGGAATTATAATTTAAATTATAAAAACTCTTCAAGTAGAGATTCCAGTGTATATTGAAAAAATTAAATTCAAGATATTCAAAATATTTACGTAGTATTTGAACAAACTCCATCGAAAATGAGATACATTTGATTTAGCCTGACGAATTTTCCTCTGCCGCCTTTTCCGAGGATTTTGAAGTACAGCTTGGGTATCAGATGAATATTTTATAAAAGGCAAGAACGCAGCATAAATTAGTTTCGAGGATCTAGATGTAAAATTTAAATTTCCAATTATTAAAACGCCAGCCAGATTTGTTATGAACTGTGCAGAATTTACTAACTACGGAGTGTATTAATAAAAGCAGAGAGTGTTAGTTAATTATTGGTTAAATGTATTAAAACTAAATACACGCTAAACAGCTACTGACAAAGGGGGTTGATCGTTATCGTGCCTAAATACGCTGGGTTCCTATTTTAGTACGGGTCAGCAATTTATTAATAATGCATGGGTAAGTTATAATAGTTGGTAATGCTTTACCAGCAAAATCGTGTTTTAACAGAGCATAAGTAATAAGAATTAATTTTCAATTTCAACATTCAAAAGTTTTTCTCTTCCTCAAATATTGTAAACTATTCAAGTGCAAATTACCCTTCCTTTTAGATTTCTAATCTGTACTATTGTGTTGTACGATTACAAAACGTGGAAGATACTATTCAAACGTAAATTGAAAGAATAATACGGAATCTGGACTTGTATGTGTATATTTAAAGTAGTACGTATCGTACTACATTATTATGTGCTTGAATTTTCAATGGAATAGTGTATTATGAATAGAAAGCTCATGTAGACTATATCCAAGCTTTCGGGAATTACTGTTTAATCCCGGCTTGATTTCAATTATCTTCCTGAGAAGCTTATAATCTCTTACACAATACTATATATTGTATTTAAACTCATGACCTATAAAGTTCTGAACACGACGATACTGTAACATAAAATTTTTTTATTGAGAGTTTTAGTTGTTTCTTTATACAGAAATTTGTTTCACTTGATTGGTCAGATTAACCATTATTTCCAAAACACTTCAAGCATAGTTTCAAAGAAGAAACTGTTCTTTAATATGTTAACAACTTATTTCTTTGCAACCTATGGCCAACAATCTACACACCCATGGCAGTTTCAGGTTTCAGTTCAGACATAGAGCACCTAACCAGCTGAACTAACCTTTTATGTTCTGAAATAAATGATATACGGTTAGATTATTCTAGCTGGGTAATGACGATGGCAATGAAAAATAGAAAAATCTTTTGAAAACTGCAACGTAAGAGCAAAGACTCCATATTTACATAAAATTAGGTTATGAGATTAAAATACATAATCATAAAGCAACCAACTTAACGAACTTACTCAGCGCTTAATTTGCTTCTTTTCCAAGATGATTTAAGAT